>VYZT01009095.1:0-15173 GCA_013400735.1 Pomatostomus ruficeps | reverse complement strand
TTCCCTGCCCCCCACTCCTAATTTGTGCATTTTCTCCCTTAATGCAGGTTTTTCAGGTCTTTGGTCTCAGGAGCAGGGAGACCACCCCCGGGACCCCTCCCCGGGGAGCGCTGGGTGCTGGGGTGCTGCCCCTCTCCCCTGGCTGAGGCAGAGGAGGCTTCCCCTGGAGCTGTCGGTCAGGGACGTGGTGTGGAGGTGTCTGAGTGGGAACTGCAGAGGATCGGGGTGGGATCAGAGCTGGAACAGTGGAGTCTCCCGGCTGGAGACTCCGGGCTCAGCGTGGGAGCGGGTCCTGGTCGGGGGGCCCCGAGTGGGAGCCCAGCAGATGTCACTGCAGCCCAGTGTCACCGCATCCTGGCCCTGCCAGCTCCTGGGGACCGGGATGGGATGGGACAGGACCCTTCCTCACCTATGATCCCCCAGGGGGGAAGGAAAGGCTCTGTTGGCACCCCAGGTGTTACTGGCTGGGGGGATGCTCCTGCTGCGGGGCCCACGGACAACAGGGGAAAAGGCCCAGAAGGACCTGGAGAAGGGGGTGACTTGTCCTGGCTGTGCTGTCACACCAGCCATGTCCCCAGGTGTGCTGTCCCTCTGTAAGACATTTTCCCTTCGCACCCACAGCCCAGGGCACCAGAAGAATCCCTGCTCCTCCTGTCCCCTCGGGTCTCAAGGGTCCTTCAGCCAAACCTGGGTGTCCCCTTGGCCGTGGGAGGACCTTGGGCTTTGCCAACCCTTGCTTGGCACGCATGGCTTTGAGACCTGGAGGGGCTGTTCTACTGTCTGGGGTTCCAGGGGGTTTGCACCCTGGCAGGGGTTGGTGCCTTTCCCAGTCCAGGCCAGGTGACAGACACCAAGCACAAAGATGTTGCATCCCTTCCTCGGGGGCACGAGGAAAATGGGCTCCTTCCTCCTCCTCTTCCTCCCCAGCATGAGGGCTGCTGTCCTCTGAACCCTTCGTGCCCTTTGGGGGAGAAGTGCTGACTGCAGATGTTTCCCTAAATGAGAACCTTCTGCAAACAGCGCCGGGTTAGATTAGATTTTAGGAAGAAATTCTTCTGTGAGGGTGGGGAAGCACTGGCAGAGGTTTCCCAGAGAAGCTGTGGCTGCCCCTGGATCCCTGGAAGTGTCCAAGGCCAGGCTGGACCGGGCTTGGAGCCACCTGGGGTAGCGGAAGGTGTCCCTGCCCACGGCAGGGGGTGGACTGAGATGGTCTTTTGGGTCCCTTCCAACCCAAACCATTCTGGGATTCAGTGATTTTTGCTTTTTTTACCCACTGGTGTTCGGAGACCTTCAGCCTGCAGCGGTGCTGGAAGGATGAGGCACTCCCTGCTCCCTCTGCCCTCCTGCCTGTGCCAAACATGTGGCTGGGGCTGCTGCCTGCACCCCTGCCCTGGACCATGAATGTTCCCCCTCCCATTGGCCCTCATTTGTTGTGCTAGGGTGCCAAACAGGAGTGGGGCAGCAACGTTTCCCCCAGCCCCTCATCATCCTCCAGAATCCCACAGAAGCTGCCTGGGGTAGGATGGAGAAGCGGAGAGGGACCCTCAAAGGTGGCAAGAAATCTCTGCTGCAGCTCTTAAAGGTGGGGGAAGAGAAGGCACCGGAGCAGGAGATATCTGGTGTTTGCAGCACGCAGGGCTGTGTGTGCACACGCTGATTTTCCATCAGGCTGATGAAAGGACCAGGAGCTCTTGAAGCTGAAGCCAAGGTGAGTAACCTGTGGCTGTCCCAGGGGTGCTGGGGGACAGAACTGTTCGCTCAGGAGCAGCAGGGATGCTCTGCCAGGAGCCGGGACATTCGCTGGGCTCTGCAATCACAGCCTGCCAGGAGGGGCTGGGTTCCAGCAGCCCAGCCCGTGCTGCAAGAAGGGATTCTGGCCAGGCACTTCCACCCTCATCCCCACATTGGTGGTCCAGGGGGATGCAGGATGGAGGGGGTTTCCCTCCTTGCTGGGTCTCTGTGGCTGAGCTGGGGGTGCTGGGGCTCCCTGGGGCTTCAGCAGAGCAAACACAGCCCAGGCTCCGGCTGGGAAACTGTGGCTTTGTGCTGGCCTGGGCAAGGGTTCCCTATCCCAGCCAAAGGTTCTCTGGTGCCTCCTGCCCCAGCAGCGAGAGGATTTTTCTTCCTCCCGTGTGGAAAAGCATCTCCCTCTGCCATCATATGGCTCTTTCTGCCCTGCCCAGGGTCTCGCTTGCACCTCCAAATTTCTGAGTGCTTCCCGGGCTCTCTTTTCCCCCCTCTCCCTGTTGCATTTGGGATTTGTATTTCATTCTTATTTATCTCTCCGTAGGTTTGTCCCTGTCATTGCTGCTGTTCCCTGCTTTCCAGCAGGTTTGCTCTGCGGAGAGCTGCAGGTTGGCTATGAAATATGACAAAGCGTTCATTTAAATGCACACCATGATGTCGGCGAGTCCATTAGGGGAATTAATTTGAATGGTTGGCGTTTAATAAACAGCCTCGTCCCTCCTCTTCACACACAACCCCCCCTCTCACCACTGCTGGCAGCTTGGAAGGGTTAAAAAAACTCCCACATGTGGATATTGGAGGGAGGGGGGAGCAGGTATCGGGGTCTGGAGTGGGGGGGAATAATAAAAGAGATCTGGTGTTATAGGAGGAATTGCAGTTTGTTTTGTTCAGGGTAAAAAAAAAAGCACATGTGGAAGGGGTTTGGGCTCACGGGGTGTTTGGTGGAGGGAGAAAATGAGGGGGGGAAGAGGGAGGACACCCTCCGGCCGGAGGGTCCCAGCCTGGCTCCAAGCACGCCGGGCTGGGGGGAGGAGAGGGGGCTCCAAGGACGTTGCTCCCCATATGGTGTGTATTACAAGCTCCTTTCTAGTTGTAAAGATTAATTTAAAGCCTTTCTCACCTCCCCCCCATCCCTCTTCCATTGACAAATGAACATCTGGGCTGAATGCTGCCCAGATCCTAATCAAAGCATTTTTCCAGGGCCGTTGTCTGCCTTTATGGCTATCTGCTCTTCGGATGCTCTGCAGTTCCAATGCACTTGGCAATTCAGCCTGTAAATACCCCTCTCCAGGATTTATGATTCGGGATAATGTGATTTTTCTCTTTGCCTCTGGATTCGTTTGTTTGGTTTAGTTTAACGACATTTCCTTGTCTCTGCATAAGTGAGGGCATGAAGGGGATTTTCTCCCCTCCCCTCTTTGCAGGGACTTATTAGCAATGAGCAAAAATGGCTTTTTTGGGGGGCTGGTGGGCATGCTGAGGGGAGGCAAATCCAGCCCTGAATCCCTGAGGAGCACCCTGGTCATCCCAAACCATCTATTTTTCCTACAGAAAGCTTTTTTTGAGGTTTTGCAGAGAAAGCAGCTTTTCACCGAAGCAAAGCTGAGCCCTTTCCACGATATTCAAGGGCTGCTTCAGCAGGGAGAGGCAGCACAAGACAGAGCCCAGGATGGAAAAGCTGTTTGCTCCCCAAAATGAGGCTCCAGAAGCCAAATGAGATGCTTGAAAACCCAGGAGTGCCGTGGCTGGGATCCCGTTCCCACCAGACCTGATTTTTCCCCTGCAAGCTCCAGTTTGGGAATTAAAGGATTAATACATAAAACCTCGCTGGGATGTTGAATAATGTTTGTCGTGTCCCAGGTACTGTAGGAAAGGATGGTGCTTGAGCCAGGGAAAAAAGGCAAAAAAATCCCTTTAGGGCAAATAGAGGGACTTGCAGGGGACATGGCACGGGGGTGCTGTGTTTGTCCCTGTCCCTGGATGAGGAGAGAGCTGGGAAATACAGAGCTGGTGGGTTTGGGGTATTTATTCCTGCAGAAATCCTGCCTCCTGGACCTGGGCTTCCCCTTCCCTCTGTCCAGGCATCGAGGCCGGTTGCTTTTCCCGATGGATGCCTTAAGGAAGGTGTGTGAGTTCAGACCATTTAAACCACCATGGAGAGGCTGTGTTTACACAGAAAGTGCACGGGGTAATGGCATCAGCAATTAAAAACATTCTCCTAAAGGAGATAAAAAATCACTGGGGTGGAAAGTGCTTGGCTGCTTCTCCTTGGCCCTCCAGCACAAGGTGCAACCTGGATTTTGGTGGTTGGGAACCATCACCGGGACCCTCCCCACCCCAGGGTGTCACTGGGGAGGCTGAGGAACTTCACAGGCACTGACTTGTTTTTCCTAGGAAACGCTGAATTTTCCACAAATACAACAAGCCAGGATGCAGCAGGCAAATCCCTGAAAATGGATCTGGGAATGTGAAGAGCCAGAGCTGGACTCCTGGAGGGTATGGGGCTGAGATGACCCCAGCACTGAGCCTGGATGACGACAGCACCCGTGCAGAGCTCCAGAGGTAGGGAAGCACCTTCCTGAGCATCCAGAGGAGGCTCTGGGGTGAATTTTAATTTCTCTGTGTTTTTGCTGTTAGAGCGCTTGGCACCTCTTGCCTCTTTTTCTTCCCTTTCCTCCTTGATACCCTCAAAATTAAGAGAGTGAAGCCTGGTGTCAGTCTGTGGCTGAAACAGAGCATCCATGAGGAGAGAGCAGCCAGTGGCAGCTCTGGGGCGAAGGTGAGGGGGATTTATGGAATTTCATTGCAGCACTGTCCATTGCTGGAGCGTCTCAGGAGGGAAGGAGGGTTGGGTGCTGAGGGGCACTGTGGCCAAGGAGGCATTTTGGGAATGGGAAGGAGAAGGTGTGCTGAAGGGTGCTGGGGAGCGTTCCTCGATGTCCCCTCGGAGGAGGAGGCGATCCCCGCCCGGCGTCTCCGACCGCATCCCCGGTGCCGGGGTCGGGAGAGGGCGGCCGGGGCCCCGCGCGGAGCCGCTGCCGAGCGGGGATTTGCAGCTGAACTCTGCTCGGAAAGTCGCTCCCCAGCCTTTTCTCATTTCTTTCTGAAGTTAAGGCAGCTTCCAAATTCCTGCGCAGCCAAATCCTGCCTGGGACTGCCAGGAAACGCGGCCAGCAACAAGTACGTGCCGTTTCTGTACCCACAGCACAGCCAGGGTTGCTGTTATCCCGCGGGTGATGATGACGGGACGGGGCTCCAGCACTCCCGAGGATGGGATCCCGTCCCTTCCCGGGCTGCCGCCGGCTCCCTGCCCTGGGCGCTGCCCCAGGCTTCACCTCCCTGTTATCGCCGCCTTTTTATTCACCAAAACACCCCAACCCAGAGTCCTTAAACTTTACCAGCCGCCCTCCCTGCAACCTCCCACCCAGCGCATGGAAACGCACAGGCTTCATGCGCTCCCGATGGGATTTACGATCCCAGCGACTTCCTGCACTGTCTGTCATCGCTCTCAACCCTTCCCGCCACCGATGAAACAAACCCGTTTGTTTCGGGGCGCTCCTTCCCCATTTTTTAATTTGTTTTTGTTTCTGCCGCCGCCTCCCTCAGTCTGGGAGAGGTGTAGGGGACAACGAAGGCTCAGGGGAAAGCGGCAGAGCAATGAAGCAGCCCCGAGGGCACGGTGAAGGGCACAGGTCTGGTCTCCATGGGGAATGTCAGTGGTTGAGAAAAGAGGGGTCGGGAAAACCCTGTACGGTTGGCACAAACATCTAAACACCATAGAATGCATCCCCGCATCCCGAGGCTTGGGGATTCCATGAAATCCACCCCAGTGTGACCCCAAAGCAGCCTTGGGAGAGCTGGGAGCAGGGCACTGAAGGGGCTGCACACGCAGCATCCTCCCGGCGGCGGCGGGGATGCGGAGCCGGCTCTGCCAAGCCCACCCATGGGACGCCTGATCTGGTCTTTCCACTGGTGACTCATGGAAAAAGGACTTGTTTTGCAGCGGCGCTCGGCATGTCGGGGGATCCTGCCTCCGTGCCTCGCTCGCCTGTCTTTGTTGAAAGGATCATTGGTATGAAAACATCTGGGACCCCAACCTTCCTCAGCGTGCTCACCTGAAGGCATTTTCCCCCCTGGATGTGTGCGGGGCTGGCTGTGCGAGCCACGCTCCGTCAGCTGCCTGGGAGGCAGCCTGGTCACGCTCCCAGGGCTGAATTTTTTGGGGATTAGTATTTTTGAGCGGCTCTTATACAACAGCGTTGGAAGCTTGGAGGGTTTCCACCGGCTCCTCGCGTGTTGGTTTCCGCACTCCCGCCAGCGCCGCCGGCTGCACGGGGCCCTCCCAGGTCCCTCCACGAGGTTTGCGGCACAACCTGGGGTGATGGGGCTGGGGACTCATCCGGGCTTGTCCTGGGTGTCCCCACTGTCCCCGTGGCCAGGCAGGACACGGAGAATTGGACCTCGCTGTGTGGTTTGTCTTCTTGCTGCCTCGTAGGGAGCAAGCAGGATCCATTGGTAGATTTGGGTTAAAACACTCAGAATGGGAATGATGCTGGTTCCCATTGCATTCCCAGCACCACACTGCTTCCCAAATATTCACCTTTCACCGCTTTTCCCCCAAGTCCTTCAGAGGGCAGAGATGGAACGCAGTCCTTTCCCAGTGGGACCGGCCCATCCCAGACTCGGTTGCAGCAGGAGTCTGGGCCAGCTCTGTATTTAACTGAATTGGCTCTTTTAAGATGTTTTTTTCTTGGAAATGGGCATTGAGAGGGATGATCTGTGGTGTATCACACCTTCACCCTTTCCTCGCAGAGCACTGACTGTGCCACTGCTCTCTGGAAAGCACATCAGCAATTTTTTTTTTTTTTTGGGGGGGGGTGTTGTGATGGTTTAGTTTGGAATCTGGCATGGAAAATCATTTCCAACCCCCTAAATTAGAAACAGAATAATAATACAGCGCCTTGTTTTGGAGGAGGTGGTGTGTGTCATCCCACAGCAATGAGAAACTTGTGCTGGAGAGGAGCAAAGAGCTGTGATTTATTTTTTTAACGCTCCCCAAAGGACTGACGTGGCTCTGGGATGCTGCTCCCGCTCTTTTGTACCCACAGATGGGGATGGGACAGTTGCTGTGGGCAGGGCGGTGTCCCTACATCATGTGGGGGGCTGTGTCACACGGTTTTGTTGTCCTTTCGCTTGGTTTTGTGGAGAAAAGGGGATTGTGCAGTGTGGTTTTCTGCCTTGCCCTTCCCTAATGAGTGGGGATGGAGAGCTGGTGTTCAGGGATGGGACAGCAGGCAGCATTTTGCCATGCTGGGCTGGAGGGAGGCATGAGCAGACAATGTGTTCTCCTTGGAATTTTCTATTTTGAATGCTGTGGATTAGAGGGAATTTCACTGCAAGTTGTTTTCTCTATTGTATCTCTCCCCCAGAAAACGTCAGGTCCTATGAAAGCTGAGCTGGACTCTCAGAAAAAGCAGTTGTGCTGAGGCAATAGCCAGTCCTGCCTGAGATGGGCTCACCCCTATGTCACTGACCACCACAGCATTGCCAGAAAACCCGTAAAACCAACATATTTTTAAAAATTGCAAGGGATTTCCCCATATGTGTGATCAGTGGCTGCTCAGCCAATTTAGAGGAGCCTTCACCCCACTCTATTTCTCTCCCTGTTGGTTATCACACACTCTGCACCCAAAATCTGTGCCCAGGCTGGGGTGCCCCATCTGCCTTTGGGATGCCCTCAGCACAGGTCCTGGGGGGAGAGGTCTGCATGGAGCCAGTCGCTGGGATTTAATAAGACACTTATTGTATGTTAAATATCAAGGGCTGATAGGAAACATGTGTCCCGAGGATTAACAGCCGTGTAAAAGATAAAGCCATGAGTTAAGTCTCCAAACAGTGTGTTTCAAATAACCCTCTGTGGCTGCAATCTGCACTATCAGGGTAACCAGGAGTGGGGTGGGGAAGGTAAAATGTCTAACGCAGCTCATGGTGCCCCAAAATCCTTAGGATGGGCTTGGCACTGGGTTTTTATCCCAGCAAGGTGATGCCCAGGGATGCCGGCTCACACAGGGGTGACGTCAGCTCCTTCTTCCCCCATTTCTTCCTCCCTTTCTCTACCTCTCCCCCCTTCTTCTAATGTTTTTTTTTTTCTTTTTTTTTCCCAGGCCCCAATTTCTCCCCTGTCGAGGCGAACGCTTTGGCTAATTAGCAAAACGTGTCAAAGAAAATGATTAATGTCCCGGGAGGTGGCTGAGCTGCCTTTGTGCCGGCATTGCCTGACTTCTGCTCTTAAAGGTTTTATTAAAAGATAAGGGAGCTCGTGACGGGTGAGCAAAGCATGTGTTTCCCTGGGTGTTAAAGGGTCGGAGAAGGGGGGGACATGGGGCAGATCGGGGTCACCCTCGGAGGGAGAGGCGAGGGCTCGTGTTTCCCTTCCTCCGTGCGCCCCCGTCACCGCGGTGTCTGGCCTTGGCAGGGGAAAAGACTTTAAAAAAATGGCTGAATGCCTCCTTTATTCTTCCAGGGGCAGGTAACCCAATCTGCCCAGCTGGGCCATGAATGTTGCTGTGTTACGGGGCTCTGCCTGGCTGCGCGCTCCGGGAGCGGTGCTTTAGGGGGTGTCGGGGAGGGGACACTCAGGATGGGCATCCCAAGGTGGGGCTGGGATGCTGGGGATTGGGCATGGCCAGGCTCCTGCCCAGGACAGAGGTGACAGCAGGGACAGAAGAGCTTGGGCATGGGTTTGATGGGCCCTGTGGCCAGAGAGGTTGGGCTTAAGCCCAGTGGGATACCCCTGACACTGCTTGCTGTGGGCTGAAACCCCCCATCCCAGGGCCAGGTGGGCAGCAGAGGCACAGGAGGGAATCTGGGGCATGGTCCCATTGGGCTCCTGCCAGGACCACCATACACAGCATCCAGCTGTCCCCATCTCTCATGGGTATGGACATGTTTTCAGCAACTCCCAAAATATGCTCTACAACTCCCCTAAAACCAGCAGCCCCTGAAGAGGAGTCTTGCGAAAGGCAGGAACTCCCCAGCAACTCCACCGCGGGATCACACAAACCAGAGCTGGCAGTGCCACAGCACCCCTGTGCCGTGCCAAAATCCCAGCTGGGACATCAGCCCTGGGAGCAGGGAGAGGGTGAGGGTGCTGGGAGATCCAGCAGCAGCACACTGGTTATTTTATCAAAGCAGGAGCAATTCCCAAACCTGGCAGACTCCAATGTCTGCAGCCACAGAGGCCTGAACCCCTCGATGCACATCGGAGGGGTTTGGGGCGGCGGCACAGCTGGCAGGAGCCTCGGGGGGGGGGGCTGCAGGAGCTGCTCCGTGAGGTTTTCCTCCAGCAAACAGACCTCTGGGCTTAATAAGCTATTTGTAAAACTCGCTGTGGATAAACAAGAGGCCGTGTGTCAGGCTGAAGGCGGCCTCGCAGGGCTCCGCCGCGCGGGGTGGGACCTCAGCGCAGAAATATTTTCAAGATAAACAGAGGAAAATGAGTCCTGGAGGAGGCCGGAGCCGCTGGCAGCAGCACGCCGCTCCTCTCCTAGATTATTTCGGGGCAGGAACTTGGCTTTCTGCACACTGCAGCTTCTTTTTTTACTGCCTCTGAAGGGAACCTCGCGTGCTGCTGATTCAGAAATAAACCTGAGGAGCGGTTGGCACCGGAGGCAGCGGTGAGGAGATGAGCAGAGCCTGGGGCTTGCAGGGGAGTTTTGGGGAGAGGGCGAGGAGCTGGGATGCTCAGCTGCTGCTGCAGATCCCCCTCGTCAGAGCTGCCTTCCCTGAAGAACCCTTGGGCTGAGGTAACGATATTGGGTTGGGGGTGTTCAGCTGGGAGAGGAGAAACCTGCAGGGAGATCTTAGAGCCCCTTCCAGTGCCTAATGGGCTCCAAGAGAGCTGGAGAGGGACTTTGGGTAAGGGCCTGGAGTGACACGACAAGGGAGATTGACTCTAAACTGACAGACAGCAGAGTTAGATTGAATATAAGGAAGAAATTTTTCCCTGTGAGGGTGGGGAGGCCCTGGCACAGGTTGCCCAGAGAAGCTTTGGCTGCCCCATCCCTGGAAGTGTTCCAGGCCAGGCTGGACGGGGCTTGGAGCAACCTGGGATAGTGGGAGGTATCCCTGCCCATGGCAGGGGGTGGAACAAGATGATCTGTAAGATTTCCTTCAACCCAAACCGTTCTGGAATTCTGTGACTCAGAATCAGCAGAGCTGCCCTGCCTGGCTGCTGGTGCCTCCTGCTCCTCCGTTTCCCAGCACAGGTAGAGACGATGCCCCAGGGCAGGACACGGGCACTGCCCTGCCCTCTGCCAGGCTGGAGTTTGGGAAATGGGCTGGGCTCCATCCGTCCATCCCCTCTATCCCTCCATCCTCTCCACCCCCTCCATCCCCCCATCCCTGGGCTGTGGGCGTTTGGTGTTGGTTTCCCTCCCCTCTGTTCTCTGCCTGATCTTTAAACTCCACACCATGGACTGACACCCCAAAGCTGGGCTTGGGGCACCGGGACTGGGACCAGCAGCAACCTCAGCAGCCGAGATCTCCCAGCGTATCTCTCCCACTCTTCCCCACCCCCAGCAAATTTAATTAAAAGTCATTCAGATTCCTTTGAAAGAAAATGTCATCCGTCGACACAATTACACTTTAACTAACCAAAGCTGTTACAGTTCCTATATATATTGGAATCAGGCTGTCGTTATTAGTTCTAAGTAAGTAATTTATTCCCATTATTGTGTTCAAATTACAGGATATTACCCCCTGGGGAAATAATCCTGTTATTTGAAATGTAAAAAAGAATTCACATGGACAACAATGGATTCCTAAATGAACCCAACAACAGCCCCCAATCCCAGTGCGGCATCACTTGCCTCAGATACAGAAAATACAAAGTTTCTTTTAAAAAGATTCTTTTCTCCTGTCTTTCCCTTCTGCCCCAGGTAAGGTAAATCGGGCTCCTCCTCTTCTTCAAGTGCATCAATTTATTGAGGGAATTCTGGATGTGAAGGAATTTGGTGGGGAGGCAGATATGTGTGTGTATATAAATATGTGTGTGTATATATATAGGGGTGTCTCCCCTTATTTTGGAGGTGGGAAGGGACCCCGGGATGGTGGGATGTGAATGCCTGGCACAGCCCCGGGGATTTCTGCTGGAGCTGAGAACCTTTGCCTTCCTTCAAGCAAAGAGCTGCCGAGGTCCTTTGGAAACATTGTTCCCTTGATCAAGATCTTCAGTGCAGGCAAATAACAGCTCTTCTCTGCAACACCCAAACATAAGCAACTAATTTGGACCACCGAAAGGAAAAAGGGGGAGGAAAGAAAAAAAAAAAAAAGAGAAAGAGGAGGAAGAGGGAGGGGAGGGAAGAAAATCAGATACACTTGTAACCTGATTACAACAGCCAGCTATGTGTGCAAAATCACAATGCAGCTCTATAATTAAATCTCTCTTTCCCCCTCCTGCCGAGCTCTTTCCTCTAACAGGCGCGGTACAAAAACAGTCGTTAGGACATCAAATTCCAGCTCCGACAAGAGGGGATTTTTTTGTCTATAGCTGCTCGGCTCGTCTTTAAGGAAATAATAATTATAAGCCCAATGCCGCTGGCTGACGAGCTTTGTGGAGCAGAAAGGGCTCGTCTTGTCCAACCGCCCCTTCCCCCATGCAGAGGGCTGGGGTGATGGGAAAAGAGATGGGATAGCCCAGGGAGCCAGCCCTGGACACCCCCTCCTTGTGCTGGGACCCAGGGGGAGGAAACTCTGGGGTCTGACAAGATGCTCAGGATCAGAGACTTCTTCCCCTCTCCCCCTGCTGAATACACCTCGTGTGTTTCAGCATCAGCAGTTTGGTGGCACAGGGCGCTCCCGGGTGGGTCTGGGTGCTTGGGAGTGCATAAAGCACCTGGGAGGGATGCGAGGAGCCAGCGGCTTCATGGACAGCAGGAAAGCTCCTGCCACAGCGTTTTCCCAAGGGCTTCTCCAGCCAGATCTGGGCCGCAGGGTGATGGGGGTTTGCCATGGAAGGGATCAGGTCACTGCACCCCAAAGGCAGCAGGGAAGGGACCCCAAGCACGGTGGATGAGGGGAGCAGTGCTGGCAGCCTTTCCCCAGCCCTGCCTGTTGATGACTTGGATTCACTCCACGTTGGTCACAGAGGGCTATTCCCATCCCTGTGACACCCAGCACGTGCTTTTGCTGGCAGCTGCAGGCTGGATTCAGCCTCAGGGACCCAGTTCCTCAAGGGCAGGTTCCTGCTTGCTTCCTCAGGGTATTTTTGGGAACAGGTCTTGCATCCCATCTTCTGTCCTGCTGCGAGTCGAGGGAAGGTGTGTTGAGCTCTTTGCAACTGGTGTAACAACTCACAGGACGGCGAGGAGGGTGAAGAAAAAACCTGGCACCAGGAAACCCTACAAGGGGCCCCAAAGTGCAAGATGTGACAGAATTTATCCACCACTCCTCCTCGTGTCAGCCGGCATGTGCCGAAGAGCACGACCGAGGGCCGACGTGGGCTTTGCAATGCGCGGCATGCGACACGGAAACTCGGATGCTGCTCCAATAAATCTGTGCAGGTTTGGTTTTAATAGCAATTAACAGCTGTTAAAAGGTGAAGGATCTACTCTGCTAACACCCAGGGCTTCTGATGCCTTTCATGAAGGGATTTGAAAAGACATTTGTGAGTGTTAATTTTAAGCCACCACAGTATACCCTGGGGAGGTGGATGGGTTTACCCTGTTTTCAGGAGGGGAAGCTGAAACAGGCCAGGGCATGGTGTGGGGATGAGCATTCAGTGCTGGCAGTGGTGGTGAAATCCACGTCTGGCTCTGGAAGAGGGATGGGACCGAGCCGGCAACATCAGTGCAGTTTTCACCAGCATTTCCCCCGTCTTTTATTTTGTGGGGAGATTAACTTGGTGCAAAACCAAAGGCACTCACGAGTTTAACCTTCAGCAGGACCCTCGCACTGGGGGGGGCACGTAGGAAATCTTCTTTCCCTGGGAGATGCTGCAAATCTGGATTTTCCAGTTCCTGGAGGGCTCTGCTTGTTTAAATTAGAAGCAGATAGGAGAGGTGAATTTTAAGAAGGACAGAGCAAAGGCACACAAGTATGCAGTTAACTTCTAAACTTCGTTCTCTGGCTCTCCTGCTGAGTAAATGCTTTAGGAGCTTCAAACCACAGCTTTTAATATCTCCTTAACATGCCCCGCGATTCCTTCCCCCCTGTCAAAACAGCGAGAGCAGCTGTGAATATTTTCCATTTTAAAATGTTTTGTATGCATACGAAAGTACCTGCAGCTCCTGTGGGCCGGGCTACGGAGAACTGCTGAAGCCAAGGGTATCTATTTTATATCGAACCTCAAAATAGCACATGCTCCTGCCTCTCTCTTGCTCGTGTCCTGCATCCAGGAGGGTGTTTTTGATTTAACTGACAGATCAAGGGAAAAATCCTCAATTTACTCTGTAGATGTAGAAGGTCTTGTCATTCTGAGCTCAGCTCACCTGGATGGAGGATTGTTTTAAACTCCCAAATGCAGGACCTGTAACAGTGGGGTGTTGTATGGGGACTGCAGTTTTGGGGAGGTTTCCCATGCACGTTTCTCCACTAAACCACATTTTTTCCGCTGAAAGGTGTAACTGCCGTTTCCGTGCCTTACGACCAATTTAGCAGCTGATCCGTAGCCAAAAATCGCAGGCAGTAATTACAGCTTTGGGGTTGGTGCTCCTCTCAGAGCTCTCTATGGATTGTGCATGTCAGCCCTCCCCCCTGCCTATTTTTTCCCCCGATCTTGGATGAAAAAACCTTATTATTGGGTAAAAGGGGAAAAAATATAAATCCAGCCTGATGTATCCAAGAGCCAGTCTAGCTGTGACAAAAGCCCAGTCCCAGGGGTTTGGTGGAGGTTGTGGAAAGCAAAGGGCACCCAGCACGGGGCAAGTCCTGGCACTGGGGGTCCCAGCTTGGGATTTGGGGGGGAAGTGAGTGCACAGGTGGCAGAGCAGGAAAACAGGGTGGCATTGTGCATACACACCTACCCTCCTGTGCCAGGCAAGGAAAAAAATCCATCAGTCTTTATTTGGACTCGAAACCAGACTGGTTTGGGACATGTTTGGCTTTACAAACCCCAGAGCTGTGGGATCAGAACTGCTGTGAACAGAGGGGAGGGCACCAACCACATCCCTGTGCACCCCTGGCCCCTCTCCCTTCGTCCCTGCTCCGGCTGGGATGGTGTGAGGATGCTGCAGCTGCTGCCAGGCACTGGGTACAGCCCCTGGAGGGGGTTATTTCTTGGGCTCACCCCTCCATGCAAAGCCCGCTGCCAGGCTGAGCACAAGGTTTGTAATCAGCCAGGATTTATGGAGAAAACCGAAATCCCAAGCTGTTCTAGTCATTAATCAGAAATTCTTCACTCAGTTCCCAAACCGTTTCCCTGGGGATCTCCTCATCGGGACACCCCTCCCCACAGCCCCCTCCCCATGGGTGGCAGCTCCTTCATTGCGTGCACAGAGGCTGGGGTGGGAGAGGGACCCCAGGCTTTGGAACTATCCAAGGCCCCCCATTGATAAATAAATCGCCATGGATTCATTGGAATAAACCCCAGCAGGGCCCCCCTTGCTTTTAAATCGCACCTCTGTCCCCACAGGGTTTTATTTGGGGGGGATGGGACCCTGCTGTCAGACTCAATTCTGCTTTTAAGATAGGGGGGGAAAAGGAATGAAATCAGGGCAAAGCTTTGCCGACGCGTTGGGATCGTCGCCGTCCGCGTTTTAATGTGATTTATGCCTGGATTTCTAAATCCAGCCACTGACTGCACGCTTTAAATATAGCTCCAAAAACACCCTGAAAACGTGTAGTAAGCACGTTAAAAACAGCGGGCGGAAGGGATGCACAGCATCCCCCCCGGCTGGGAATGGGGAGCGTGGGGGGGTTTATTGTGGGGGAAAAAAGGAGATTTGGGGGGTCCCAGAAGATGGGGATGGGGGTCCAGCAGGGCCTGTGCAAAGTCAAGTGCTGGGCTGGCAATGAAGAGGTGAGTGTCACCCACCCCCCACACCTTGGCAGCCCCCCAAAACGGGGGAGATGCCTTGGGGGCGGGGAGCATCGTTTTGCTTTGCCTCCCACGCCTCCAGAGAGCCTCCCCCAAGTCCCCCCATTCCCAGATTCCACTCCCCCGTCCTACCTGCATCCCGGGAGGGGGGGCAGTGCCCAGTGTGGGGCTGGGGGCTGCGAGCCCCGCACCGCTCCGCTGCCTCCTGCCCGCTCCCCTCCGCCTCCGCGGGGACTGGGACGGGGGCGGCCACCGGGAATTTTGCGTTCGTCCGGGGAGGGGAGAGAAGAGAAGAATGGGAAAAGGAGGAAAAACAACAACAACAACAAAAAACAAACAGGAAGAAACGCCAAAACAAAACAAAATGGAGAATAAATAGGTGCGCGGGGGG
>VYZT01009093.1:54009-64016 GCA_013400735.1 Pomatostomus ruficeps | reverse complement strand
TCCAGCTGGCCAAACCCAGAATTCCTCCTAGACTGTACTCATATGTGGTGTGACCAGATAAATGGAAAGGCAATTTTTTAACCCAGCTTCCTTATCTCAGCCTTGTTGGCTACTGATGAGCGAGAGTATGAACAAAACTGTGTATGTATGTGAAATTCAGGCAAACCAAAATACAGTCAGAGGGAGAATCCAGCCCAAGGTGCACTGAATAAGCTGCACAGAAAGCCAAGTACACTGAACAAGTTTCCTCACATAAGATATACAAATTTAAACAGCTGAGCGCTTGTCTAGGTAAAAAGTTCATTACCGCAGCCTAACTGGAATCTGTGTTTGAGACTAAAACACATTGGTTAAACCTGAGGTTCTGACCAATTCATTTAAACTATCCTAGAGGAAGAAGATAATTTTCACAATTTCCAAATTCCAGCGTCCAGCTCAGCAGCATTAGCCCTGGGACTCTTGGTCTGCTACATGCCAGGTTCACGTCCAAGTGGACGTGAGAATATTTATGTGCAAGTCCTTGTCATCCTGATCAGTGGCAATCAAGACAATAAGAGACAAAAGAAAGAAAAACACATCTTCCAAAATCAGATTTTCCAACTACTTTTCAAAAGATTTAGAAGGGACAGAGCATTCAATAGCCTTTGTTCAGTATCCCAGGGGACGTAGGTTACAGATAATTATCTGAGCTATGAACTCACTGTCAAGCACAGCATTTGCTTGGCTGGGGCCAGCAGATAGCTATGGGGAGGAGAGGAAGCTTGCAGAGGAACTCTACACTGCTTTCCAACCTATTTTAGGAAAGCCCTACTTCAGCCACAATTTGCAAAGCAATTTCTGATTAAGAGCTGGTAGCTGAACTGATAGTTGCTTCAGGCAAACGACTGGTCTCACTCCCTCCTTTCCACTCCATCCCTGCAGTGCCACTTCCTTTCTGGATCAAACATCCTTGCCGGTTAAAACCTTTACAATAAATTACCATTCAGTATACATTCCAAGCAAGAAATGTATGTGCAGCTTTTCAGATGTGCATCCTGTGCCCTCCCCCAGCAGCAGGAGGTTCTTGTACGAAAAACCGCTGGCAAGAAAGAAATTGTGCTATTATTTCTAAATGTCCTGATATAAAAAAACCCCAACCTCTTAGAAAGTAAACCAAAACAAATTAAAAACCCCCACCCAAATCCCCAAAACCCCCAAAAGAAGTACAATGAAGTCTTTATTCTTGGTGTCATGTAAGCAAACAGCAGGCATATGTGTTAAAGAGGAAACAGGAAATTTTTATTGGAAACAGCTTTATTTGTTAGTCTGTTTTACAAAGCAGACCTCTAAGCTCAAATCAAGGGTAGGAGTTCCTTTTGTGTATGGTTGGGTCCTTATTTAGTCCTTATTTACCCACTTTCAGGGGGATTAGGAGGACTCAATTCTTCCCCAGAGTAGTAAATGAAAATGGGAAAGTCTAACATCCTTTTTAAACTTTGGTTAATCTTGGTTCTTGGCCTTGTAAGTTTGCAAGTTCAGACCTTCAGAGCAAAAATATCTCAATTCACACCTTGTTTGATAATGCAGTTGCAGAAGGGAGAACTGTAAGATGTCTGTGGTCTTCTGTTTAATGATACCTTTTTTCCCATAGAAAATAAAAATCACACAGGGATGCTGCAATAAGGTTCTTTCAGAAAAAAATAATCATAGCAGTCCAGTTAAGATAGCAACATAATTTACTTTCATTCTCCTTTTTTGCTTCTATGAACTAATATGCAGTTTAAGCACTAGATCTTTCAGGGTCTTCAGGACAAGGTGCAAAGCAGATGTATCTTTGTACAGTCATGCATTGACTCAATTTTCACCTAAGTGCTAAACATCTTATGAGCAGTTTTCCCAAGCAGATGGTTTCCCCTTGCCCCAACTCAGACACCTTTACAAACATATCAGCACCTCCACACATCAGTTCTACTCATCTCACCTTTTGGCTCTGTTAAGAGAGCAGTTTGTAAAAACCTGTAGTGAGACTGGTAAAATCAGCACTTTCAAAATCAAATTTCAGGAAAAAATGGGCTTCACTGCCTAAGGTTCACTTCAGTGTCATATGTAACAACTGGTTTTGTTGAGCTTCTTAATTTCATCTTACTCTTAATTTTTGACTAAGTTATTCTAGTTGAAAATCACTATTTGACTTTTCTTTCAGAACAAAAAAAACTTGTAGAAATTGAATACAAAATCATCTTTCTGAATTAGCTTGCAGGAGAGGCTCTCCCATACAGTGCAGAGAACATGATTTCAGATTTTCATGAAAGCTGGAGATGAACACATTAGCACCTTACTTTAACAGCTAAAACTCCATAACCTATCTGCATGTTTTCTGAGGCACAGAGGAGTACATGGAGCACACAGAGCACAAAGGATTCTTCCCATGCAGGACTGATGGTCCAGTTTAATGGCTGCAAATGGCTTGCATGCTCTTTTTCTGTCTGTGTCAGAAATTACCTCTCCCTACGTGTCACGTCCCTCTGAAACTCCTGGTGCTTTGCAAAATTTTTGTTCAACTCAAAAACACTGCCCTGAGCTATTAAGAAACTTGAGATCATTCAGGATCATACTTTTTAAGACCAGCTGTGGTATATGTGATAAATACTCTTCTTTGGATAGAATTCCACTACCCAAGTACAAGCAATCATTTTTCCTATTGCTTGAACTGCATCCCTGACATGTGAATTGTGGTCCCAACATTAGACCTGATCACACTACCCAACCATTCAGTCTACAGACACATGAACACAGACATGAAATCTGAGACAAAATGGGGAAATAACTGCACGATGTCAGCTGTCTACAAATGAGCAGGCCAGGCACTGAAAATGATCAATCAGTTCTGGGTAATGTCATATTCTTGCAGCCCTTTAAAGCTGGGACAGTATGACTGACTTCCTAAGAGTGTAAGCCTGTTATGTGTCCATGGCCTCAGATGGTTTTCACTTTGAAGATATGTGACCATTGCTTGAAAATAATTAAATTCCTTTTCATAAATCTGTTTTTTCTTAAACTTATATTGTTAAATATTCCTTAGGTTTCATTACTGATTCTTCATTACTTACTTCATTAATGATACTTCATTAACTTAGTGCTCAACACCTTTCAAGAAAGCACATAGCAAGGATTAAAAAAGCAAAAATGTAATTAGTGAAGAACACCATTTCATGAGGATAATGCCCTCAAACACAAACTTGGCAAGTTTGTCAATAAACGTTCAACCACTAAAAACTAGAGCACTCTGAAAATCCCACTGAAAACTCTTGCCAAATTTCTAACACATTTGGAATTTCTTCTAATCTAATCTTCTACAACTCTTCTAGAATAATAGTTTGACACATCTAGTCCATGAAGGATGCATTTCTAGAAAAACCAGTTAGATCAAGAGAGTATAAAGCATAGCTTTTGAACTGATTATGAGCTTGCAGGTTTTGAAGTGAAAGCTAACAACATTCCCAAGAGAGTCACTTTTCTCCTTTTACCTTCAAAGTGCAAGTTACATTTCGCAATAGAAGCTGCCTTTTTTGATGTGCTCCTGTATTTCACTGTACTTCAATTTACCTTCTACAGTTAAATGATACATGCTCTGAACTTCACTTACCACTGCCTGCCTCAGCAATCAGTTGCATCCAGTATGGATGCAATTTTAAGAAAATACCTCTCATTAAAAACTTTCACAGGGTTGGGGAGAGGGAAACTCACAAATTCTTGAAGGAAACCATATATGACACCAAATACATATACTGTTTTCTAGTCATAAAACTTCTAGAAATGGAGATGAATGTTACTCAGATATTCCACAACTACATGGTGATGACTAAAAAACTTTCTCTTTGTGTTCCTGCTGGTTTTGGGTTAAACGTGGGACTGACCGGCTTTTTCAAGTTACAGAGCCTTGAAGCAAGACAGTAACTATGCAGCTGATGTTATGTATAAACCACAGGACACTGGGAGAAGAAACAGAGTATGTTTGGAATTTGTGTGGGAACGAATGAAGAAGTAAGGAAACAGATGTTTAAGATCATACATTGATGTCTTCTCTGAAAAAAAAGGAGGAAGCTTGAACACCCTTTTTTTTTTGATCAGCAGAACTTTTAAAAAAGAAAATAGCTTTCTTCCACTGATAGGATTTAAGATTGTTTATTTCCTAACTGATGAAAGCTAAATAAAAATAAAATTCAAAAAAGAATGTGCCTGGTTTCCAGAATATCTACAGAAGTGTATGCTGGCTGTATGTACATTCCTTCCTTCCCAAATATACTAAATTACAGAATATAGTACTTGTAATTGGTCACCAATACTCTTGCTAGCACAGCAAACACAATACTGCTTTTGCAGACCAAAATCTAATTATTAAACTCAAAACTCCTGATTCAGCATATCAAAATCACTTTGAAAGTTTTTCAGCTCAAAACTTTAAAAGAGAAACAACATTTATTGAAAATATTTCAAACATTTAGAGATTGAGCCAACACTAGTTAAAATCAATGGGAGCCTCCATAAATTTCAGAGGACTTAAGTAGGACTTTCCCAGGGTGGACCCATGGGTCTCTAAAACACAACAAAACTCTTTTGCAGGAAAAAACAGGGTCATTTTCACTATTTTTAGCAAAGGGAGAAACCCAGGTTTTCATGAGAGCACAAAGAAGGACAGTGCCCGACGGCAGGAGGTCAGAGAGGGCACAACCACCACCTCTAGAGCATGCCCTGGCTGCCAAGAGGACCTCACACAACTGATTAGCTCTGAAAAGCATCAAATCAACATCATTTCGGGATCTAATAAAGGGCTACTGAAATAAAGGATATTCCCCATGTGTCTGTCAAGCCCTTTCCCTATACACTGTTACAGATTGCAATTACTGCTTAATTTCACACCATTAAATAAGCTTCTAGCTGCCCAAAATTAGCTGCATACTTCCTAAGTTGTTGAAGACGTCGGGAAAGCATGTTCTAGGATCATCAGGACTCCTGGTTTACACTCTAAACCAAATTAATAATTTATTCCTAAATAGGTCTTTGTTTTGTTTTTGGTGTTTTGGTTTTGGTTTTTTTTTATTTTGAGAATGTACAGGAGAATTAGGAAAGAAATTTAAAAACCAATGTCATCTGAAGGTAAAAACTAACTTTGCTTAATCAGAAAACTATAGCTTGATGCGGTAGTTTTCCAGTCAAATAACAACTCTTTTCATATGTTAAAGACGGTCTTCCATTTGTTTTTAAGAAGGTTCACAGATGAAGAAGAACAAGATGTCAAGTGACTTAAAAAACCCTCAAGAAATAATTGGGCACGTGGGTTATTTATCTGGCCTGCTTAACACAGGGTGGTCTTGGAGGAGGATTATTTGGGGCAGAGAAAGCAGTTAGTCAAATCCTCTGATGGAGGTCATATTGACAGATTCCAGAGTGAGAAACAAATCCTCCTCCAAAGAGTGAGAAATAGAAGATGACTTTAACCTTCTCTCAGAAATCACTCGGTTAGCATGACCTTTGAGAACATACTGAAGGGCAAACATTAACCATTGCTACTCCCAAGCCCAGCATTAACTTCCTCCAACTGCCCCATCTGCAAGCTTGTGGAGTGCATGCTTGCACAGTGTGCAAAGCTCAGCTCAAAGGCTCACTCAGCTCCTGAGCGAGGCAAAAGTAAGTCGGCCCAGCATGGCAGATGTTCCATCTAAAAAGGCACAAAATGTAGGTTATCTGTTCAGATCTAGCAAATAACAATGCTATAAGAACTGATCTGAACTGGCTCAATGGTTCTTACAAAAGAAAATAGATTTTCTATACAGTTAGTTCTTCGAGCTTGTTAAGCCTCAACCTCAAAACTATCCATGCATGTAGGAAGAACTGTATGGAAGAATGACTACCTTTACATCATAGCCATTTACAGACAACCTCATTGATGACCCAGCCTCAAACTACATCCTGTGTGGATGATACAACACTAGATACAAAATACCAGTGACAGTGAACAGCCCAGCATAAAGCTAATTGCATCACAGAGAAATGCCTTCTTCCCTGATGCAGAATTAAGGATGTAAACATGGGTTTTTCCAAAGCAAATTTAACTATGAACTTCCTCTTTTCAGATATTAGAGAGTTACAGTATTCTGTCTGTGATACTGCATACTTGAAAATGCTTCTCTCAGTACAAAATCTAATGGTCACATCTTGTATGTATGGAAAAAGAAGGGAAGTTAAAACAGATCATGAAGCTTTACACTGGAAAGTTTCTTATATCTTATGTGCACAGGAAATCTGTTCTCAGAACTCATGGAGAACAGAGGGAAGGGTGGTCAGTTCCATGCAAGTCTATGGGTCCTCAGGGTCACAGAGAGAACATCCCCAAAATGCAAAAATGTGAGTAAGGGGGTATGTATATATTTTTCTTAATCCTGAAACTTCAGTAAATTACAAGAACAGGTCTGGGAAAGTCAGACTGTGCCCACCACTGGCTTAAGCAAATGTTTTTCGTGCATCTCCTCGGGAGTCGTTCTTATTACAGACTACTGCACTTGAATAGAAAGCTTTAGACAAATGTAAAATAAATATATTTAAACCCGAATCTAAGGAACTCTGCACCCTTTTGGACTTTAAAAAAATTCCCTGCAATATGTGAGCTATCCTATTGTGTCTTCTTCAGAAGAGAGACCAGATAAAATTTTTTCCCAATCCTGTTTCACCTAGCACAGTCCCTCCCAAGGGAAACAAATAATAGACAATAATTGAAAGCATATTCATCCTAAGAAAAAGAAATGCTTCTCATGCTCTTCTAAAGACACCAAAGTAGTTCACAATGATCTGAGTATTACCTGTAACTTTCAGATAATGAAACTCGGTGAATTACAGCCAGCTGGTTAAGTCATTCTCGACTCTTTTGGTTGTGCCGGTTTTGCCAACGGTATACTGTGCTAGCAGACCTACTGATTTCAAAGATAGGCTGGGTGGGATAGGGTAGAGCCATCAGCAAGAATGGCAGAGTAAGTGTTCAGTGAAAAGAACCAGAAAGTTCCAATCATAGCCCAGTCCTGTGCCCCTTTCATGAGACTTGTTCCATTGAAGACAGAATTTTTTTTCCCTTTGAACAGGAGAAGGAGGGAAAGTAGATAAGAAAATTAAAAAAAAAACACAAAAAACCCACAAAAAAGAAAAAACTTGGCAAAAACTTTGGAAATCAAAGAACATGCAAGACAATCCTGATACCCTGCACCATGCAGAATTACTGACTGCTTAGGTACAAGCAACAAATATGCCTGGAATTGCTGAAATTACTAAAAATTACTGTATATCTACACTCACTACATTACTGGAGAGAGTACAGAATTTTTGTAATTAATTCATCTTGAAACACCGAGGTTCAAACGGAAAGCAGAATAATATGACATCCAAAGAATATATATTAATTATACAGGGCATCATCTCTTTATTTAGTGGAGATCAAACCAGCAAATTTTCTGTGAACTGCAGATCATTTGATTGCTGTATTTCTATAACATGCACAAGAAGGAAGGGGAAACATCTGAAGTTATTTTTATTTCCCCAAGTCTTCTGGCTATACTGTATGAATGCTAGGGTGGGACTGGCATTGTCTGAAATGTGTCAGGGTCCTTTTGCATAGCCTCATTTCCTTCTTCCTGTCACTAGGAAGGATAGTTAAGCATGAAAAGTGCTTGTTTACAGTACAGGACCATCCTGTTTAAGCACATGAGTTCCCTTCCTCTGTCTTCTTTTAGCCAGCCAAGGGTGCATTGTGTTTATGCTCAAGCCAGTAGCACAACTCCAATCAGAGGAGAATTGGAATAGAAGTCTGAATCTCTCAAAAAGCCCAAACATAACATACTGTGGTATTCTGCCTAGAAAAAAAACTTTATAGTGTAAACTGCATCTCTAAATATTTTCGGAACTCATAAATTCACATGCCTCGAACAAACCACTGCCTAGAATGTAATGAATCAGAAGAACCAGAAAAGTAAAAGCAAGCCACCTCCTCTCCCTTTTCTAGGAATCTTAATATAAACATTAGAGATTAGTGCATGAGTACAACTACAGTACCTTTTTCCTACCCTCACCAGAGGCAAAATACACTGGGCACTTGTGAGTTTCCATGAGTAGTACCAGTCTTCCTCTCTGGCTCAGCAAGTGCAGCTGCAGAAGTGGCTGGGAAGACCCTGACTCAAGAATTAAAAATCCTAGACTGAATCTACAGTACTGAGAAATAAAACCCAAATAAAACCACCAGATATATTCTTGCTTTTAACTACCGCTTAGAAACGAAATTTAATGACATTTAGGAAGATTAAGCCTTATGGTGTTTAAAACAGTGTATCAGCACTTCCTTTTGATTAAAAAAAGTATCAATTAACAACGCAAGTTATTTCAAAACAAGAAGAGATCAAGAAGTCCTAGAGGCCACAAAAGTTAGCTCCAAATGCTCTGATTTTTATGAACTTGTAGGTGAAAGGAATCTTGTCAAAACAATACATCTTCTCTTGCATATACTGTATTCTATAATCAAAGAATCTCAGCCCTAATTGTGATCCCATTAGCAAACTCAAGTAGTAACCCAACACCATTTATTTGAGAGACATCCATGCCCCTTCCTGGCCATCTCAGCCTTTTTCTTTTTGTATTTGTTGCTTCTACAGGAGATGCAGAGCAGGATGCCTAGAGGACAGCAGTAATAATACCTGGGAAGACAAGACAGTAGGCTCCAGCTGTGGAATCAACAGACACACCTAATACCAACTCCATGCGCTGTCAGCCAGCAGTGGCCTGGTTGCCAGACTGATGCTGAATCAGTCTGGCACTGAGCTGTTGACAGATTCATACTCAGAGGCTCATAAGAAATCTGCCTATTATCTTCCTTAAGTTCACTACAAACAGCCTTAAAACATAACCTGACTCAGAGAATTGTTACTGAATTGCTGCTAGGATTTCTTGATCAGGGCAGGGCAACTCAAACAGATCATACTTACTCCTGTAAAAAACCCAAGAAAACATCTATAATTGATGGCTAAGATAAAATTGCATTCCTCAGTCTTTCAAATCAGATGTGTTAAGTACTATGACACATCAGGCAGAACCTTCTGACTTAGTTAAACACATTGTTTAAATGTAGTTATTTCTTCAAATTTTCCCAAAGAGAATAGGAGAGGGCAAAAAACCCGAAAAAACTCTGTTGCACCAATAGTAAGTGCCTTGACTGGCAACAGAACTCATTAGGTTAATGGCAACACACTGCTCAACAACTTCACAGCTACGGTGTAACTAACTCATTGCTGGCGGTTTGCAGAGAAAGGGAGGGTGACACGGAACGTAAAACCGACCGACTGGAAAACGGCATCGGCTTTCTGTTTTCCTCGAGAAGGGAAAAGGGAAGAGGGCGGGGGGGATAGGGGTGAGCCCGTCTGGCAGGAGGTGCTGCTCCTCCACCGGGATCAAAGCCGCCGGGGGTGACATCAGGGCTGGCCACCGCCGCACGGGGGGAGCCACCGGGCTCCTGGAGGCCATCGGGCTAATTACGGAGAACTTCAAAAGGAACTCGACGGTTCCCGTCTCGCAAGGACTCCCAGAAAAGAAAAAAAAAGAAAAATCCCACCCAAAACAGAGAGAGACAAAAATAGGAAACGGTAAAAAACCCCCCAAACCCATAAAAAAGAAAGAGATGCGCCACGGTGATCTTCAGGGAGCGGCCGCTTCCGAGCGCCGCTCCGCGTCCGCGGTACCCCCGCGCCTCAGCTCCTGCGGTGTTAACCCTTTCGGCCGTGCTTCCGAGCACAGCACCGCTGGCGCTTCTCAGAAACAGAAGTAATCCCGGGCTCCCGCGGCGCTCCCGTCTCACTTGGGGCTGCTCCCGCCCCGACGACGCTTCTCACCCCCGCGCACACGGGCCAGGACCCGCGGCTGGGCACCGCGGGACGGGGTAGCCGCACCCCTGCCAGCGCTGCTTTCCCGGCTGCTGCGGGATAACACCAGCGGGACCC
>VYZT01009093.1:5657-53931 GCA_013400735.1 Pomatostomus ruficeps | reverse complement strand
GCCGGGCCCCGCCGCCCCGGCCGCGCGCCCGCCACACCCCGAAACGGGCCAGGAGGGGGTCCCCGAGCTTACGTGTGAGGATCATGGTCTCCGCCGGCCGCGATGTCTCCGCGGTGCTGCCTGCGGGCCCCAGTCCCGGCCTCGGCCCCGGCCCCTGCCCTTGCTGCGGCCCGCTCCGCGCCCCCGCTGCGCCCGGAGAGACCCCCGAGCCCGGGCACGCGGCACGAGCCGGCCCCTGCCTGGTCACGGCCCCTAAACACGGGAGAACGGGATTACACACACGGACACACCGCAGAGCGCTCAGGCAGGCGCACATGCACGCACTCATGCACACACTCATGCACACACACACACGAACACGCACTCTCTCCCCCGTCCTTCCGTTGCACGTCTGGGGAGTCCAAGGGAATTACACAAACCAAAGGTAATGCGGTCAAAGACGACCGAAAGGCTTCTGTGCCTTTTGTTCCTTTGGTTTTGAATGGCTGTCAGCTCTTGCGGTGGGCAGGTTTATAAAAAGCAGTCAGCAAAGCACTCAATACGTTTCCCAGGAAACATAGAGACGAGAGTTAACTGAAAAGACAGCATTGCCTCCTCGGTATTATAAATTGGAGAGGCTTGGAATGGCCTGAGCAGCCCAAGGCATGGGGGACGCCGAGCCTTCAGCCAGAAGCAAGCCATGCAGGGTGGCCGGGGGATGCCAGTCCCTCCCTCTCCAGAAAGCGTGCTGATGAGTCCTGTGAAATTTTAGAATTCTTGAGCACCATCAAAGTCTCAGCCTGAACCTGGATGGAAAACAAGCGTTTTTCCTATGGGGACCACAGCACAGCCATAGGCAAGTCTTGCAGATAGTGAAGCAAAGCCTGGCTTCATAGCTCTGTGTCTGGGAGTTGCTCCCTACATAATTTATTCCGCTTTATATTTTGCAAAGGTTTTTTGAATGCTTATTGCTTGGTTGACACTCACATTCAGGACTTTAAAACAGCACAAAACAGGTACTTTTGAGCAGCTGCCAAACTAAGCATGGAAAAATGTGTTGTGAAAATTTGAAAATACCTGGACCCTGTCAAAGATTATGATCGGTTCATTTTCTTCCAAGTCAACATCATATTTTATACTCACTGGTGTTATTCTAACGTTCAGTTGTCATTTCTGCACTATGAATACGGATATAAAGTATACATAGTGTGACTGAAGAATAAATATCTCCCCCTTCTAGAGGCTGCAATCTGTGGCCAGTTGGCCATTATCATGTTGTTTCTGGAAACCCCTACAGAGCTCTAGGTCATTAATTTACTTTAATAGCCCAGAAGAGGATGGAAATGCACTATATCTTTGAGCTTAACTTTATATATGTTACCTGCTTAATCAATTACCTCTTCATATCTAACCTGGATCATGCACTTTTTGGCATAGCCACGTTTATCTTCATTTTTCAATGTTTCTTGTAAAGTCAGGATATATGGTTACTAGGTAGGTCAGGCCCGTAAAATGGTAATTCCTAACTCTAGCATGGGGAAGACAGACATATGCTATGCCCCAGCTGTTGAACAGCCAAAGTAATCCCAATCCAATTGGCTTTCTGTTGGTATTGTCTTTAGTTTTATACAGTTAGTAGACTAGTAAGTGTCAGAATAGTCCTGACAAGATGAAATATGCCGGTTGCATATTGTGTGTGATTTTCAATCTGAATTCCAGGAAAAGAAAAAAAAAAAGAAAATGAAATTTCTCCAACAAGTATCCTCAAAAGGAAGGGGGGGAAAAAAGGAAAAAAAAAAAAGCAAGAACATGTAGGAAAACATGCTGGCCCAAAGACATTTCTATCACAATAATAATGCTGAAACCAGGAGACCACCAAGTAAGTGTCAAGTTAATACCCTCTGTAAAAAACAGAGTTTGTTCCTGTAAACACACACACTGCCTAGGCTGCTTCCTGGGCCAAGCCTTCATTTTGTATAGGAAGCTTTTGTATAGGACCCACAGGAAGCTTTTGAAGGAGGAGAGAATGGACTGCGCAGAAAAAATGGGAAAGGTTTGGAGGACTTGGCATTTTGAAAGGGAACTCAAAAAATCTAAAAATGAGAGGAGACGTGTACAATAATGAAGTAAAATCCAAATTGAGAGGGTTGTGTGATAGTTTCAAATCAAGAGTTTGAAGTCAGGGTTTCATTTGAAGATTCTGAGAAGTGTGAGTGATAAGATTGGTGAATATGCGACAAATGTGTCCCAGACACAGAAGATGGGAAACTCTCAGTAATTAAATCAAGGGTTATCCTTCTCCCCTCTACCACTTTGTTAAATAGCAAATGAATGATGATGCTGATGATGAAGCACTATGTTTGTGCTTTAATTCAGCACTCCTGTTCTGCTTGCAGAGCTAATTAGCTCCCACAGTAAAGGAGGAATCTCTATCCTCTTTCAGTCTCTGCAGCCATGTCAGAAATAGTGACTTTTGTGATGGAGCAGTCTGTCTGTTGGGATCATCGCTAAATAGGTGCTGGAGGATTATCACTGACCTGGATTAGATTCTTGCTGGTAATCTAAAGAGAAAGGCTTTGACTGTAGTTTGTTATCAACCGCCAAAGACACACAGTCACTCGGGCTTGCATTTTAACTTGGAATTCTATAGGGCTGCTTAAGCAGGCGATTTTTGGAGCTGAAGCAAGGCACCAGTCTCACATTCTCTGTAAAACGTGCTCAGAGGAGCATTCCACCTGAGGCATGGGTGTTTAACAGGCTACAACCACCCTAATCACTCATCCGGCTTTAAAGAGTGTTGTGAAATCAGGAGAGCTTTGGGCTTTAATATTTTTATTTCTTTATCTCTCTGGCTATTCAAAGAGCAGGCAGCTGCCTGACAGAGACACAGGATTTTGGAAGTAGCCTGCCTAAGAGGATTGTTTCTGTGGAGTACTGTTATCCTTAATGCAATCAATGAGCTCTTGCTGGATGGTAAAGTAATTGTAAAGGGTTGCCCAACAGGCACAATTAGCTTAAAAGGTGAATTCTCCTTCTGTTGTAACTGCATAAGGGACTGATTGGCAGGAAGGCCTCTAATAATAAGGACTTGATTGTCCTCTGCTTTCCCTCCCAGGCCCAAATGCCTTAATGCTTAACTGTACCCCTGTCATCCTTTTTCTTCTAAATAGTGCAGCACACAGTGAAGTCCCAATTCACAATTAGTCAACTGACCTGCTGGTACAAACACAGGATTGTCAGACACATGACTGCAGTTCTAAATGCTAGTATTAATATCCTCTTAGCAACAGCATGATAGATTATGGAGCAGTTTCAAACTGAGTTTCCAGGCCTCTGGTGCTGGGCTTGGATTCCTTGTCCACTGGGGTATATTTGTAGGTAATATTTCCACAGTCCAAAGGACTTTCATGTTCCAACCATTGTCAGTGAAATAATTAAGTCTGAATTTTCTAGCACTTGACCTTACTGAAAGTAATTACTTAAAGAAGTCTGTAATTGTTCAGGCCTCTTGACAGAGAGTATTTGCACTATCACTCTGCAGAGATAAGTGATATTAACAGTGCCTTGCTTCCAGAGAAGGAAAGACACAGTTTCACCTACTCAAGAATCACAAAATGGAAGAAAGCATCTATGCCAAATACTTTTTAACAAAATCCATAGTAAATTCACTTTATTACACAAACAGAGGTGCTCCTCTATGGCTTGTAATTTATGGGCTCTCTGCTCTAGAAATCTTCCTATAAAAATGAACACTATTAGAAATGTTACCAGCTTGTCATGTATAATAGACTCTTGTAGTTGATCCCAGACAACGTTCCCCCACTTTTTTAAACAATGAAAACAAAGAAAATTAACCTTGCCTTATTCTTTGTGGTCCATATAAGTAGCTATTTTAAAGCAAGAGGTAAGAGCTCTGTGCTTTTGCCTACTTTTGAATGCCATCAAACACTGTGAGTTCAACAGTTCAGGCTGGAAGTGAAATAACCAAGTTCACGCTATATTTAAGAAAGATTCTATTCTGTGAATGCACAACAGAATAAGAAATAAGAATAGATTAAATAGTTTGACAAAGATACAATTTGATAAAATAAAATTATGGATAAATAAAATAGGAGAAGAGAAAATAAGTATCTTCAATTTTAAACACAGAGGATAAGCTCTTTAGCTTACATGAAATACCATTGGTTTATAGAAATTGGTGCAGGTGTAGGGTATCTTTCCCATATTTTGGTTAAGATGCTGTCACAGGTGAAGGTTTATTTTTTAAAGACTGCAGAATTTTCTGCTGTTAATGGGTCAGCCTTCCCTTCAAGTAAAAGCTATATTTTTACCTTAAAAAGGTGACTCACCTTTGCAAAAATAACCAACCAAATTTAACGTTCAAGAAAGTAGGGAAAGTAGGTAAACTAAACCTTATCTAGAAGAAGTGCTTAGAGGAGCATAGCTAGAATTTCTAACTCATGATGAAAGCTCAGAGATGATCCAGAGTAAGTGTATGGCTCATGATGTATAGAAGTTCTTCTTCCTTTTATTTAGAAAAATTCAGTATAACTGTACTATTACTGATAAAGACAGCATCCATAATTGATCACTGCTTCACAAAAAGGAATCTGAACCTGAAATTATCAGGATTAAAACCTCTGAATGTATGTGGTAAAAATTGTTTAAGTGAGACCCAATGGATGTGCAAGTTAAGGGAACTGACTGTTACACTACATTACAGAAAGCTCTAATGAAGGTTTGTCTCTGCCAAGGCACCACCCTTAGGTGCAGTGGTGGTAATTGCCTTGGTGGCTGTGTGGCAGCAGAGCTCCATGTCACCAGGAGTCATCTCTGAGCCCTCTCCTTTCTTTGTGGGTCATTTAAAAGGAGGTATTGGTGCCTGAGTTCTCACCCCAGTTCTCTTCCTCTGTGCTCACAAATCACAGTGTGCAGTGAAGTGTGAGAGGAAGACAGCACAAAGGATGCTTTTACTCCAAATATTTATTACAAAATGACCAAAAGATAGGCAACTTGATGATGGTGTAAAATGGTGGTAGGAAATATAGTTCAACTTTTTGATGCCTGGGAAATTTTTTTTCAGAACAATGCTCTTGTTTTCACTCTGTGTTCTTGTGGCAGCAGCTATATCATTACTAAATCAACCTGCTCTTCACTCTTCATTTTTAAAGCAAATATATTTTACCTTCCACCTTTAAAGCCACCAGTTTCCAAAGCATTCCAAAGGTAAGATGCATTTTTTAGACCTCATTCTGTGTTCATGCATGACCTCCAGTCTGATGAAGAAAAAAGGTCAGTTTTTATAGAGAGACAACAGTAACCTTTCATTAAACAAGATGTAAGATGTCAGTTGCCCACTAAAGTAGATGAAAACTAAAAGACTAATGCCTTAAACATGTCAAAACAGTGGTTAAAAATTGGTTTATGAAGCAGCTGTGTTGTTATATTACACATGAGATGCTAGATTTTCAGCATGAGACCCTAGGACAGAGTGTGTCAGCCATGCAGCACCAAGCTGGAGTTAAAAGGAATGAAAGGGAAGGAAATAAAGGTTTTAGGGTTTTTTTTGGTTGACTGGGGATATTTTTAATTATATTGAGCAAAAATATTATGAACAATGAAAAATTTCTTTTGAAAAGCAACTTTTTTCTTACTTCCATCTCCCATCTTGTGAGATCCAAGGCTTTTTAGCTAAATGAACTCTATATTCATTAAACTTATTTCCTCTGGAGGAAATAAGTACATGCATCCACCTGGACCATTATGTGAGAGACTGCTGCTGTTTTAGCCTTGGGGAAATCTCCAGGACTCAGGAAATCATTTTAAACCCATGACTCAGTAAAGCATGATAACTATGGCTACTGGAACACATACATCGTGATGGCTAATTTCACATCAGCATTCATCAAGGGAGGTACTAGCTTAGTACTACAGCATGGACACCAGCTATTGTTAATGTCATGTGAAGCTACAGAGACAGGGAAGAAGGCAAACACATGTTAATAAGCCCAGTGAGCAAACTGAGGTCTGGTGTAAGTCATAATAGATTCATAATCCTTGGTCCTGTTCTTGACAGCACAGTAGACTGAGACTCAAAATACCTATCTGCAGTCTTGTTTTAACTTATCAGGCAGCCTTAGTCTATCTATTTCCCTTCTCATATTTCATTTTTCCTTAACTAAATTAGGGAGAATAGTACATGCCTCTTTTGCAACGTGTTTGAGGTGTACTGTGGAAAGTACTGTATGAGATTATTATTAATTATGTCTAATAAAAATCCTCTTGCAGATTCTTACTTTGGCTGCTTCTTTCATTGTCCATGCCTATGCTCTTGCTTATTGTAACTGGAAACCAGCTTATAGCAGCAATTACCTTGCCTTTTACTGGGAGATGTGTACATGCAGACAGTTACTTAAGAGCACCTTAAGTAACTTGCTAGAGTGTCAACACCCATAATGATGTCTGAGGAGAGACAAGAGAAGTGGAGGGGGAAGCTAGCTGTCATGCCAGCAAGAACAAACTGAGTTGGAGATTTATTAGGTGTATATTGCTCAGATAAATGTGATCCTGACTTGAATGAGAGCCAGCAATAGCAAGGGAAGGGGATCAGGCAGAAAGAAGTGGCTGTTTGGACTTTTCAAGAGCTAATGAGGATTAGGAGGAGTAACAGAATTGTTGGGGTGCTCATTCATCACTTTAAAATTTAGGATTATGAATTCTAAATGGATGGTCAGTTTAGCTGAAAAATGCTTCCTTCTTCTTGCTACATTTCTCTTTTTATGCCAGTGTGTTACAGAGCGAAAGTATTGCATGATATTATTTGTGAACATGATACAATGCATAGGAGTGACTGACATGTTCATTGGAGCATTCGTGTTTTAAAAACAAAGTCTCATATTCTATTACACGACCACAAGAAAAAGAAACTTAGAAAGTGGTTAGTTTGCTTTCATATTTCAACACTGTCACATTACGAAAGGCTACCTTTTTCACTCTCCTTGTTTCTGAGGTTTTACTTTTGTCTTCATATCATTTTACAAAAAGACATGGTAAATTAGTTAATTCTTGAGAGAGTTAAATCCCTTATATCTAATCGTAGCCCAGAGCTATTTTTAAAAACCTACATTCTGAATTAAAAAAACCCAAACCCCTATTTCTTATTACTGGGAATATATGAAAAAAGCATCATTTTTTTAAAAGAAAAAAGAGGGTTCTTTCATATTCTGAAATGTCTTTTTTTTTTTTTAACATTCAATTTCAAAGTGCAAAGACAGATAGCAGTGATTGTAGAATGCTTGAACCTAAATCTCTTTGCCCAGTACACCTGATATATTGAATTTACCACACTATTATATTAAATATTACAACAGTTCTGTCACTAGAGCAACAAAGTCATCCCTCTACTTGCTTTCTATTGTTTTAAATTGAACATGCTATGAAAGAAATTCTCTCCTGTTGTAGTTGGTCTTTTTTAAAGCCTGTGGTGGCACAGTAATTTGCAAGTGCTAAGCATCTGCCAGAGTTACTGTTAGACAAGAAATTGATAACAGGCAAAGTTTATCTTATTTCATTCCTTAGCAAATGATTCACACGTCTGTATGACACTTTTAGTAAAACAGCAAAGGTATTCTGAAGAACCCCTTTCTTTTTCCCATGACCACCAAGTGGCCAGCTGCACCCGTAATATGATATGCCCTGTGGGCATCTAAAAAGTTACATACATGGAACAAATACTCTGAGGTTTTTAAAATGTTTTTGCCTTTGGATTTTCTGGGTCTCTTGTTTCTGATGATTTTACTGAAGATTCATTAATACATGTGATGGGTGGTACAAAACAATGAGCCTTAAGTAGATATAGAACCTGATTATTTCTTCCTGGACCCCATTTAAAACTATGAACAACATTATTTATAGGATGCTGTGCTAACAAGGGTTTGGATAATTTCTGGTCTTGTACTTTAAAATGAGAAGGATCCATTTTGAGAAAAGTAATATGAGTGAAAAAATTTTGTTGAGCTAACCTGCTTTTTGTTTGATCACAGCTTCAGAGAGTTCAAGGCAGCCAGGGACATACCTGTCCAGGGACATACCTAGGATCAATGGGGCAGGTGATTAACAGTGATAGGACATCCTGAACCTTTCATGCTCAAACCAGAACTTTCCCTCCTTTGAAACAAGATCCTTTACATCACTCAGTAGGACTGTATTTCTAATGAGCAGCACTAGAGTACAGAAAAATTCTCAATTTTCTTTGCTGAGGAATCCTTACTTCTTCTAACTACAGATCTCAAGATTAACACTGCTCCTGGCCTCTGATTTTTAGTCAAGAAGTATAAACAACAACTTGAAAGGTGTATATGCAGAACTTTCCATCTGATTTAACAGTAGATTTTTAGAATCTGTTATGCATGTCATATTGACCTTACAAACTTAATTACCTATGATCTAAGAAACTAAGCTTGCCTCTCAGCTCCTTAATGTAAATCAGTACTAAGAAAAATCTCTAAAAAATATCCTGAAAATTTAGATGCTAACAGGATAGACTGTGAAATTTCTGAGCTGATAAAGTGAACTGAAGTATTTGGGAAATATTTGGAAATAAAAGCCACATATCACTTGGCCTAGGATGCAAGAAACCCATGTGTCAAAAAATTGTGAGCCAGATATCCCAAAATCATATACTGTTTTGAATGTGGTTTTATATTAAAGACAATAAGATTATGTAATTGCAAATACGTAAAAAATGAACTGAATCCCCAAACTGGTGTTCACCTCTATGTTAGGTATCTGAAACATCCAGTAGCTTATCTGCTTTGCTGTTTCTGTTGCATTTCACAAGGTTAGCTGACTTCGTGATGAGATTTGAACCATGAGGGAAACTTCCTGGCTAGCATACGGAATGGGAACAGGGACAGTTCATCCTTAGATTTGCTTCTCAGGTAATGAGTTACTGCACACCAAGGCAACCTTTTAGCTAACCTAGGATTCTTGGGTACTCCATCTGTTTATAAAGGGCAAAAAAAGCTTCCTGCATTGCCTTATGATAACACTCTTTCCATCACTAAGCCATATAAAAAGCTTTGTACCTTGAATAAGAATTTCTCATCTTCATGTCTGTAGCACCTCTGCTAGGTGTTTATTTCACCTACTGGCAGTTTCCCCACTCCTCCACCTCTTCTTCTCCATTTCATTTCCTTCCATTTCTTTGTCTTCTTTTCCCTTTCATAGCTAATTGCTACTAATAGCAATTGCAAGGGTTAGAAGTGCCTTCCTTAGATCTTTTCCTTATCTTCTCTACTTTTGGCCAATGTAGATAAAGAGCAAGCACAACATTAGATCCAGAGCTGTTGGATAGTGATCCCCAGTGAGGGAAAAGCATACAGACCAAAAGGAGGAACTGAGAGGTGAGTTTCTAGATTCTCTAGAAGGAACTGAGAATCTAGAAGTAAAAATGTAAATATTGGAAGACTGAGAGATGAGATCACTGCCAGACTGAGTGAATTGTGACCAAGTAAACTGCATCTGCAATCGTAGTAACACAAATCTAGCAATTAATTTAATGCTTCCATGGAGCCAGTTGATATCCAGTGCTCTCAACCCTTGGATATGAACAAATGTACTAAATGAATCAGGAAAGAGAATGGTCTTCAAGTATCCTGATGAATTCCTGCTAGAATTGCTCTATATAGCAATTGGTTATGTTAGGACAGACATTATCGGAGCACACAGAGAATAACCTAAACCAATCTGAGAGCTACCTAATACTTTATAGCTACTTTAAAATGTATTGCAGAGCATTATGGAAAACCCAGACAATTGTGATGGGTTGCTCTATTTGACATGAAATAGTATTTGTCAGCTTAGAAGATCTCCTTTCTTGGTTAGAAAGGACTTCATTTATTTCAGGATGGAAAGGAATTTAAACCTCATTCATACAAATTCATGTATGCAATTCTATTTGGTTTGAAGGGTATACGGAAGTTGGAGTGCATAAATGCTTGCAGGTTCATGTGCTTAGTTTTTTGGTGATGGATTTCCAGGATCTTTCACACACCATTTCTATGTTCTCAGCCACACTTCATCTGAAACTCTTAAACTCATTCCATTAAGCATATCTCCTCAAGAATGAAAAGCTGGTGCTTTATCCTCTGGCCACATGTACCCAATATTTCTGATCTGGCTGATAATGCCAGAAATCAAAGTACAGATTATCAGAACAGCAAGACTTTTCATAATGGTCTCTCTGCATGAAAAGTCCATGTGTTAGCTAAGAAAATGAATTTTTAATAATACTTGGCACTGAATGAGTGGTTTGTCTCAACGGAGTGCATCAAGCACTGCTTATCTGATCTTTGTAACTCTGAAATAGGTTTCACCTTTTTGAATGATCTTTTTCTTAGCCATCTTTACATCAAGAAACTTATTCAGGATATGATATCCTCAATATCAACATAGGAATTTATTTTTTTAAATAAGGAAATAAAAACACATTAGGGATATTTACATTGGTGTGCTCAATAGCATTTCTCTGTTGGACAGGGAACAAAATTTTCTGTGCCTGTTTAAAATTTTGGAGAAATTTACGCTACCTGTTTAAGCCAGGCAAATATCATGAAGTTTATGCATGAGTTTAATACATCTTTTAAAGATGCTATCTATGAGGAAGATTTCCTTTTCTTCCTGTACTTAATTACTAGGTAACATTTTCAGTCCATGCTACTATGCAAACTCTATGTGATGTCACAGAATGTGGTTCTGCAATTTGCAGTGTTAGCAAATAAAGGCTCTTAGTCAGATTTCTTTGTGGTAGCTTGACATGGACCATGTATGCATATACTGTAAAGAAATAAATATGCTCTCTAAGACTAATTTAGAGACAAATACCTCTTCTTTGCTTTAGATTTGAAATAGTAATCTGAAAAAGTAAATATGTACATTAAAAGGCAAACTAGTTATTCTTGGTTCATACAGCAGCATCTTTAAAAGACAAGCATTCCTTCATAGACTAAAGATGAACCAAAGTTCTCTGATTCTTGTAAAAAATATGTGTGTATCTACAGTCATAGCTTGTTCTGGATCAATTCCAGTGCATTGTGATGATCGGAACTAGAAAGGAAAACTCAGAAGGGTATTTTTAATCACTTTTACTTCTATTAACAATGCAATGCTATTTCCATTGTTCCTGTTATAAAAATAAGTAGCTGACATGTTCCCCAGAACTGATTATTGTGATTTAGTCAACAGAACAGCCATCAAGACATTTCAGCCTATCAGGAAGGGGAGTGGAAAGGAGCTGACAGAGAAACCTCAAAGGGAGGACAAGACACTGTGTCTTTTGTCCTTTGTTCCAAGATGGAAATAAACTGTCTCCACTTTTGATAAGCTTTTCTTTTGATCTTTGTTTGCAATAATTAGGATTAGACACTAAGTTATTTTACGAACCCTTTCAGGTTTAGCCCCCTCTTATTTAATATGAATATGAGTTATTTGACCTCAGCAAACAACCACATTTATTAAGTTTTTATTATTTGCTTTAATTTATGGACATTTTGCCTAATGTGAAGGGGAACTAGATATTGACAGATTTGGGGAAGATTAAAAGTATTTTTTTCTGCAAATTTAATTATTTCATGCTATATAAATGTGAGAACATAAAATGCATAAAAAGATATAAAGCTCTATTTTCTGTCTGTGTCTATTGTATAAATACATATATACTTATACATATATATATAATTTCCAAAAATTTAGGAATGCTTATCACACCATGCTCCCCTCTATCTTAGATGTTTTGGAAAATCTGTGCTCTGTGTAAAGATATAGATTAGTGCTCTCATTTATGAGTATCAGTAAATATCATGTCAGGCTGTGGAGAGAAGCAGATTTTTACTCAAGTTCATGCTGAAAGACAGATTGGATCCAGGCACCAAAGGAAATGCTGGGAAATAAGAATTTGGGATTCAGTTAGACTAAACTAGAAGTGTAACTGGAGCATTACCTGCTTCTAGGGCAAACATAACAAGAAATTCAGGTGTTAGTTTAAGAACAAATAAGTTTTTCTTTGTTTGCAAAGCTGGACTTTGTCCCAGGCAAAAAAACCCCAGCAACCCAAACCCAAAACAACACAAACAAACAAAACCAGTGAACTCCAAAACCACCTAACCAAAAACCATCTCCACAAAAAAGTAAAACAAAGTAATCTGAGTAGTTACATACATTGTAAATGTAGGCAGTTTTCACATATATGCCAGAATTCAGGATACTACAGAGTAAAACAAACATAAAAGTCAAAGAATGCTGGCAGCATAATTTCAGAAAACAGTCCAGAATTAAAGTGTATATTTTTACATCACTGACCATAGATTTTAAAGATCATTGCAACAACCTGAACCACAAGTCTTGCTTAGGTTTCCTGCTTGAAGTTGAATTTCCAGCATTTTAAAATGCCTCCCTTAGGAATGTACCTTGATTTTAAGATTTCAAAAGACAACTTCAAAGTTTAAAACATGACAAATTACTTCAAAATTTAAAACGTGTCTTAGTCCAAATTTTTATTCTCTTAGAATCAGTATCTAGTCTTTCACCAGTGTTCTTTTGTAGTGTCCTGGAGATCACGATCAAGCTGTGGGATTGCTGTGAGGACCAAATGATGCAGAGCTATAACATCCCTCCTAATGTCAAGTACAAAAAATATTATGTGTGCTTTGCTGAGACCCATCATTACATTAGTATACACTTTCATGTCTTCAGATTTAAATAATGCAATAATTTTCAGTAGCTTCCTGAAATGTAGTGTAGTCATTTACTGGAAAATACAGAATGCTCTTTAAGGGATCTAAATTGCTGAATCTCTGTCTCTGCAGTGCAACAGTCTACTCTTATCAGCTGAATAAGTGATACAGTCTAAACAAAGGGTAATAATGTTCAACTGGAATTCCAGGAAAGGAAGCTTAATGTGAACTTCCTGATTTAATCTTACAAAAATAGAAAGGTTGATGGGATAAATGAATCACTCAGAAGAGCAGATTTTGCTTCATTTAATTAAATCAGACCATAAAAATGTCAAAGTACTCCTTTGTAACTAACTGCAAAACTCACATGTAAAACTAGAGTATCATTTTCATGCATGAGACTGAGAAAAACCTCTTCAGAGAAACAACTCAATTTTCTCAAAATTTCATCTCATTTTCCAGGTTGAAAAACATAGTGACAGCTACATGGACATTTCTTATACAATTTCCTGTATCTTCTGCTTTTGGTGGGTCAGGAAAAGTCTTAGAAGTAAATTTGGAACTTCTGCTTCTGAGAGCTAATCAGCAAGTCAGAGATATATGGATATTGAAGAAAAACAAAAGAACTATTTTGAGCCTTAAGAAGAGGTTTTGTTAGGTCCAGTTTCTGTTCACTTTGACTTCCTGACAATGGTAGTCACTCAAGTGTGGAATAAACTTACAGAGTGGAATGAGCGGTTTTTTGAACAAGATACCTGGTAAGTTGCTGGGAAATGAGCAAGAGACCTGGTCTTTCATTTCTGGTAGAATGGAAATTACAATGTAGTAGGCCCCCCCAATCTCTAAACTGTGCAAATTTGTAACCTGTCAGATATGAAAATATCTAAAATGTAAATCAGGCAAGCGACAAGCTGTGATTACAACTGTCTTCTTGGCCCCTATCAAACCAGCAGGAAAATGTGTAAAAATTGTGTGTGTACTGCCATAACCCTCTCAACAAAAAAAGCAGGACATCCACAAGACTGCCAGAGGCCCTCCATATCAGAGGAACTTGCATCCCATTTCCTTAGTCTTGCATATGTTCCACCCATGATCAATCCTGGCCTTAGGTGGAAAGTTTTTGCTTCACACTTGGACATGAAAATTTCATCTTCTTAGAAATAGATTTTTTTGCCCAATAATTTTCTGTTTCTAAACTCTTCCAGGATTGAGTTCTGCTTAATGGCAAGCTGATGGATGGGAAGCTTTTTGTGGTCTTAGGCAGAACCTTTCCACAGCTGGCTTTTTTTTCCTGATCAGGGTTTGATCCCAGGCTGGTTTCTTTTTTGTTTGTTTGCTTGTTACCAGTTTTTATTGCCTTCTAGTTTGTTACTTTCTTCTATTTTGTTTTTGTGATTGTAGATTTTTCCTTACTAACATATAAAGTTGCTCGGAATGGGATATCAGAGAGACACTTCATGTGAGAGGGCTGCTGTGTGCATTTATGGCTGAGTGCTTCCAGAAGAAAACTAGAAGAGCCAGATCTGGTGAAACAACACATCCGTGCCTGTAAAAGATCTTCAGAAGCATGCTAAGGGTAGGTATGGATGACTGATAGCATCTGCAGTTGGAAGAGGTGCAACTACAAGTTAATACAGAATTCTAGTTTATTAGATGACACTGATGTCTATTTTACTCATTCTTGATCCCTCAGACAATTCAAGGACAAGATTAACCAAGTCTGATAAAACTTCGATTTTTTTTTTAATGCCAAGATGTGAAGAATGTGAGGAATGACTTCTATGAAAAAACATGGCAAGAGAAAGAAGGAAGAGGTAAAAGAGTAACACAAAAATGCTAAACCACGTGGACTACCTTGCCTAATGACTGACTCCACAGTGGAAGTTAGGGATTATCTCCCACTAGAGATTTAAAATGGGAAAATCCTGAAAAATGCTGGAAATCAGGTCAGCGTTATATGAAGGCAGAAAACAGATATCAAAAAAGTGCAAATTCATACTGTCCAAAAACCCATGCACTCTCCTTACTCCCTGTTGAGCCTGAGATATCTGGTTGTTTCAGACAGTTGTGACTGATGAGGCGCCCATCTGTGATGAGCTAAGGATGGGATGTGAGGCTTGGAGTAAAAATAGAATTGCCTACTTTTGACCAAAATGTACTTTATAGGTGGGTGTGCTTTGACTGCCAACTATCAGTTTTCTTTTGGCACTAGAAATAACAATCTTGGATAACCTCCCTTTGGAGGTTTAGTTCCAGTTACAGATATTACAGAAGATTCTTTTATTTCATAGAAAATAATTATGAAAATTAGAAGGAACATGCTCATCTTTTGCCAGGCTTGCAAGATGTATTTTCCCCTACATATTTAGTGGTTTGGGTAATTATTTTCTTAATTAGGAGTCTTGTCAAAACACATTATGGTGACTGATTTCACATCACCACTGTTTTTCCTAGCAGTTTCTGTTACTGATTATATGTTGCAGAAAAACATTCATTTATAATTACTGACAGTAATTTCTTAGAGATCATTAACAGCCAAAATGTGATTACCTACCTAAGTATTTTACAGCTTCCCTAGGGAAAATAAAATAAAAAAAACAAATAGGATTTTTTTTTGTTTGTTTACAGTTAAAATTTGAGTTCAGAAAATGGAGTTGTTCTGTATTTGACTGTACATTGGGAACTTAAAGATAAGAGATGATGAAAACTTCCATGTCTATCTGTGCTATTCCTGGATGATGGTGCCTACCATACTAAATGAAAAACACCACACATTGGCACCACTGTGACACTTTCAACTGCGGTTTGCAAAACATGCTGCAAACAATGTTTTAGTCTCAAAGTAATTTTAATGCATAAGCTCTCACTTTATGGTTAGAGAGACTGAAGCACACAAAAAGATATGGGCATTTTCCACAGCTACATTCTGAACTGGCTGAGAAAATTGTGAACAAAGTCTGCCAGTCTTTTCCTCTTTTCTGGACTTTACCCTTAGGCACCACTCCCACTCACAGCATCTCATACACTCCAGGACATGACTGGCTTGTGCTTTATTTTTTGCACCATTGTAGCAAGAAGGAAAAGCTCTACTGGTTCCAGGACAAGACCCAAATTGCTTGAAGTTTCTGTTCTCAGTCCACTTCTGACACCTCCAGGGCTACCAGAGTTCAGGAAAGGGAGCACCTTCTTTACTTCTGAGAGGAGAGCTCACATGGGTGACTGCACATTGCTTCTAGTGCAAGTCAGTGTCTTGAGGGTGCCATTAAATATAATGGTTTTATATAGGATGAAATATATAGTCATGAAAACTTCAAGTTCTGTGTTATTTTAGAGAAGGAGAAAATACAGATTGAATTTGGTGTATGGACTAGTATTTGGCACAAGGAATGTATTCCAGTATGCATCTCACCTGGTTTTCTTTTACCTTATCAATAACATTTACAGTTTTCTTGTCTAGGAATAACCTTAGTGTTTATGTTGTGTTATTTGGAATCCTTGATGCAAAAATCTTGCCAGTGTAGCTATTCTGTACCAGTTTACCAAAGTACCTTTAAGTATCCACAGATACCTATTTCTTGGTCATTTTAATACCATAGTTACCTGCAGCTTTCATTCTCTGCTAACAGATGTTTGGTTACTAATGTTCAATATTATGCAATAAGAGAGTGAGTCCCTAGAACTCTCTGTCAGGAACAGAAAGTACTCTAAGATAGATCACTTTCATATTTTCTGGCATTCAGCAATGGGTAAATCTCCAAATGGTTTGTACACCCATTTAGTTTAAACTTGATATCCAGAACTCAGATTCCTAGAACTAAGTTTTCTCAAACTCAAAACCAGACCAGTTATACAATGAGATGCATCTTTTTTAATACCTATATACAGCTGGTGCCAAGGACTGATTTTGAAATAAAATAAGGATTGTCTGGGGTGTTGAAATTTACCTTGATTATAACATTTCTCAGGAAGACAACTGAACAGAAAGAACTTCATTTGAGGTATGGCTAAAGAAGCCTTTAAAGTGCTGGAAACCTTCCTGTTGTACACTAGTCACCCATGACAACTGGGAAGAGCACAGGCAGCAAAAGTGATTTTTTAGTAACAACTTCAGTAATATCAAGTATTAGGAAAACACGAATTGTTCCATTTTGCAAGAGTAGGACAGCAAAACGATTTCATATGTTTTGACTGATTTTATCTCCTTTGCACACACAGTATAGTATATTATCTATGAATGATTAAGCATAGATATATCAGTTCTTCATCATAGGTCTACGAACGTGTAATTGACATTTTGACACTTCTACAAAAAAATAAAAGCCTTACTGAGGCAATTACATTTGAAATGCTGTGCAGCAGATTTTTTTCTTCTAATGGAATATAATGAAACATCATTAAATTACAATTTATTAATGATTTTGCAATGATAACATTTGAAGTCTTTGTCATTCACTTTTTGCAGCTGTTATTTTGTTCAAGAAGTCAGTATATGACTTTTCTGTAAGATTTCCAGGTAGAACCACTTTTAATTCCTGTAATGTTATAATATTTGATTGGGCTGTTCTCATGTGAATAAGAGTGAAGACATTACAAAAATTTTCATGAAAGTGCAAATAATTAATTTTTCTCAGAGCTGAACTTGAGCAAAAAATCAGCAAGCACTATGTGGTAACAGATGAAATTAGCTGTTTGATGCAGTACCAAAACAGAACAATCTGAGCTAATACTGCAGAAACTCTGTAGGGTGCAAGAAGGGGTAACAAAATGATGGAAACAACAGAGAGAATTTTAGATGACAGCTTAAGGGACATGAGGAAGCATACTGTAAGCATTTCCTGTAGCACAAACAGAGGAAGAGGCTTTCACAATTCATTTCACAATTCATTGCCTATGGAGACTCTGTATGAGGGTCACCCATGGCAGCAGGCACACACACATTGCGTGCACAACATTTTCTGGGACGGACACGTGCACTGAGCAGACGGAGGAGGCACCCAGAAGAACAGGCCAGGCGGAAAGTTACAAAGGTTGTGTGTTTTCTCCTGTCATTGCTGCGTGTACTGTAAACACCTGTGAACAAACCCTAGTGTAATTTCAGGCAGACCAGAGTTTCTTGCTAACTGTTTCACCCTCTACCTTTGAATTATGCAGGGAACCACAAGCTCTGCCTCTGTTGCCCTCATGATCTACCATAAAGTTAAGAACCTGGCTTTTGATTTGCTCCACACCCAATGGCCTTCCTTCAGGCACGGCTTCCCAGCCATGTTTGCTGTCATGCTTGCATAGAGTCTTCTTGCAGCCTAATTGCTGGAGAAATCTTCTTTGTTTCTGGACCTCTCTGTCATCAGAGGGGAAGTGGCTTATTCATACTCTGCTTTGTTTTCCAAGCGAACTTTGTTGACAGCCTGCAATTCCCCCAGAGCCCTTGTGGGAGCCTGAAATTTTGCCCAGGGTCCTCTCACCCACAGAACTGGCTGAGAGCTCTCGCCACTACTTCAGCCAGGAGACTTGCATAGAAAGGAGGGAGGGGTATTGCACAGCAGACTGATTTACTGATCTCAGACCTTGGATTTGTACCTCCAGCCTTCACTCTCCACCCTCCCAAAACTTGGACTGCAAGAGGAATGCCTTTCTCCCTTAGTGTGTATGCTCTCAGGGTTAGAGTGAAGCCACACAATTTCCATGAAGTCATCTCATGGCACCTAGCTAAATGTTTTTTAAAATATTGCCTTCTGCATGAGGAGAGAAGAAAATTAAGAGTCTCTGTTGGGGCCGGCGTACAGCTGATGCATTAAAATTGATGCAAATATATCTGTTCTCCAACTGGATGTAACAGCATAGGACATATACATAAAAGAGTGGGAAAAAGTAGAGTAAATAAAATACATGCAGGTATTACTCTGCTGTTCAGGGCAACATGCTAGGTTCAACCCCTGAACTGTCTATTCCACACCCAAAACAATTTAGATGAAAAGTGAGATTTTTTAGGTAAAGTACATATTCATCAAACCCTTGCCACAGGCCAAGAGATGGCCATGGATTAGAAACTGAATGGCAGTAGGTCAGGGAAAGAGAAGAAATCTTTTTTATTGTTCCCAGATCACAGGGATATGAGCTTCTGAGGGCTGCAGCAAAGCAAAGTGCACATGGGCTTACTAATAATTGTAATAATCCTAATAAAGTTCAGAAGTCAGGAATTATTTATACTCCTTATTTTGTCCACCTGGTTTGGGAGAGGATCTAACTTAGGCTGTTTGTCACATCTCAAAAACAATGAACTGAATACACTTCCTGGTAGGAAAGCTTGATCTTAACATTATTCTCTAGCTTGTGCTCAGTTTTTGTGTTTTTGTAAGGGCAAACAGAAATGTTTAACAAGAACAGACAAATGAAAAAATTATTTCTCTGGAATAATGATCCTGGAAAACCAACAAGGAAACTGTTTAAGTGTAAATCTGAGAAGGGAAATGCTTCAGCATGTATCCTTTTTCCTCAGCTCTCTTATCTTATGAAAGAGACAGCTGGAAAAAGTGAACAGAAAATTACTTATTATTAGTTGTGCCAGTCCATTCCTTGCTGGTATATCAGTTAAGTGCTTTAGAGGAGGCAGAATCTGATTCTCCTACATTTCCAGAAAACCCTGGAACTCACTCCTTTTAAACATTGACAAAAATAAGTAGGCCATGAGTATTTTATCTGACAAGCTTTAGTCATGAACGCATATAATTTAGAGAAGCTGAAAACAGTATATTTGCAAGCACTATGCAAGATGTCAATATACCCTCTGGAAAATCTGCTGCAGCTGGCTGATAGTCTTCAATATTATTAAATGTGGGGTTATTATTTCACCATGTTTAGGTCACTTTTGGATACAACATAAGGAGATGGAAGTATTGGCCCTGTTGTACTAGACAATGAGCTTTCCATATGTTGGAAATAGCACCAAGGAAAGAAACTGCCCAGCGAAAAAAAGGTTGGATTCAATGAGAGGGAGTACTCAGTACATCACCAATGATCCCATCCACCACTTATTCTCAGACTCTGCCTGTAACCATGCTGTCTGATCTCAAAAAAAGAGAGGGATGTTATTTGTCTTAAAAAAAAAGTAAAAATAGTTAAGCCATCCATCAATTAAAACCAAGACAAGTGTTCTGTTCTCACTGTTGAAATGGGATATTATTATTCTCATGGGGATTAATAAGCTTAGCTGGAGGACTCTGGCCCTTCAGAAGGTCAACAGAGGAATGCTTATGATTGATGTTTTGGTCCATGGTCTATCTCTATGCTAAGTTATTAAAGCTACTTTGTCTTTTACCATCTCCTATTAACACAACATTAAGCTTCTGCTAGCATAGGTGTTGCAGACTGCCCTTGGCTCCATGAAGTAAAAGAATACTTTGTGGAAAAGATTTTACTGCACAAATAAGCAGATTTAACATCCCAGTTTTTCCCAGCTCTCAGATGTCAGCATTGCCTGTAATAAGCTGTGAAGTGGAATGTGGGTTGCCATGCAGTAACCACACCAAGCATCTTCTCTCACATCTTGATTTCCCATTTCAAATATCCCTGTTGAATTTGGAAAATGAGTTGTGGAAGCAAAAGAGAGCAAAGGAGAGGAGAGTCAGAATGAGCATATAAGGTGAGCCTAATGGAGAATCAGGCTAGTAAATAGATTTTGTTTGTTTTTTAAACTACTAGTCTTCACAAAAAACACAAAACATTGTAGGAAAGCACTGCTTGAACGATTAGATGCCTTGAATAAAATAATCTCATATATTCAGCAGTAAAAAATATATTTCAAAGGGCAGTTTCCACTATGAAATTCAAAACTCTCAAAGTAAGTGACTGGAGATAGCAGTGATCTATTTCCAGGTGCTTTTATTTTTTATAATCAGATTAAGGGTAAAAGGTGAATACTTGCAAGTTCTGCATGAAGACTTGTTCTTTCACCTGACAGATCTGTGAAAGCTGTGTGTCCTGGGGTGATTTTAGTGATTATTCTTAAATATGTGATTCACAGAGGCAAGGGGTGGAATGTTGTGGTTTTAGTAGAGGGGAGGGGGCCATAAAGATGGCTCCTGTGAGAAGTTTCTGGAATTCTTCACCATTTCCAGCAGAGCCAATCTCTGATGGCTCTGAAGATGATGGACATGTCACTGGCCATGTTTGGGCCAATTAGAAAGGTTAGTTATGCCTCTGTGATGATGTATTTAAGGAAAAATCAAAACAAAATGTGCATGCAGCTGCTTTTAGTTAGAGGAGGAGGAGGATGTGAGAATATGTGAGGGAAAACAACATGGAGACACCAAGGTCAGTGGAGAAGGAGGGAGAGGAGGTGCCCCAGGCTCTGGAGCTGCGATTCCTCTGCAGGCTGTGGTGAGCCCATGGTGAGGCGGGGTGTCCCCCCTGCAGTCCATGGGGTCCATGAGGGATGTAGAGCCACCCGCAGTCCGTGGGTGAGGTGCCAACATTGGAGTGGGAGATGTCGGAAGCCGCAGCAGCCATGGATGCCAGAAGAAGCCGCAGGAGCCGTAGATGCCAGGAGAAGCGGTAGCAGTTGCAGCCCAGTGAGAGACAGAGACTGAGATAAAAGTCCCGCAGTTTATGGAGGAGGGTGCTGGGGTGGTTGGGTGGGGGATCTTTCAAAAATTGGGAGCAGTATTTAGCAAAGGCCACCTGGTTAGTTAACACTTGAGGTTAGGGGATGGGGAGACACCTGACTGGGTACGGGCCTTGTCAGGTGCAGCAGAAAGATACCTGTAAACCATGACATTTTTTGGTGGAGAATGTGGGCAAGGTCATGAGTACTTTGAGATAAGGATACTAATTGGGAGAAAATGATAGACAAAACAAGTATTAAGCAGACGGTAGGAAAAAGAAAGAAAGAAAGAAAAAACCAAAAAACCAGAGCATAAAAATCACCCCAGGACACTGTGTAAATCTGTCCAGAAAACCTAGTGTAGTCCTAATCAGGTGCTATCATGAGGCTTCTAGAACAGCTTCTTCTATTTAAAGTAAATTTAGTTTGCAGGCTGCCATCATTCTCCTGACTTTCACAGAAGTGCTCCATATTTGCACCGAAATGATAGAGCAGACCCAGCCTCCCTTGAGTGTCGTGGTTCTGGCAACAAAAATGTCAGCTATGGCTGTTAGTGAAGGTGAGAGAGATGTTCATTAATTCCCAGTTTTATTCTGCTACTTGGCAACAGACTAGGCAAATACCTGCTTTTGTTGCCTATACATGAGTGTAAACAACATTGTAATACAGCGTTTCATTACTTCATTACCTGGTTTTTTCCCAATTGGTGGAAAGATATACCATGAACTTCAAGTAGTCCAGGGACTTGCTCCCTGGTTTCCACCATACTTCTCTGTGCAACTGGATGTTGAACTTGTTGAACTCTTGAAGCTTTAATTGTAATGACACTGGATACCCCAAACATTAGCACTTCTGATAGATACAACTGCTGCTTTTAGAAATAATTAAGACAGTGACACTAAGAGTTTTATTTAATCATGTGTGAGCTAGCTGTAAGAAAACCTTTTTGTAAAGGCATCTTTTTCTCTATTACTGTTTGCTTTGAGGTATTTCTGTAAGGCCTATGGGTTCTTCAAAACTTTGCAAATAAAGTGGGAGGGGAACAGGAGGTAGATATTGTCTCTGAACTCTTTTTGCAGCACATGAATATCCTCCTCAGATTTCTAAAAAGGCATGTTTTTATTAAACAAAAACAACTTGTAAAGTAAAATCCTTACTATCTCTATGTCCTATAATACACATCATTTGGGTAAGAAAAGGTAAACAGCATGACTACTGTTTGCAGGCTGCCATCCTTCTCCTGACTCACAGAAGTGCTCCATATTTGCACAGAAAGTTAAACAGAAAAGGTAAAAAGATGACAGCAACATCACCAGCAAGATGACAAATATGGTGATGTTGACAATACACTGGGTGACAAGAGGCCATGTTAAATACCAAAGTGAGCATGGACAACCTCCAATAAAAATGGCAACAATGTTCAAAATGTGTTGGGAAAGGAATGTGTTTTCCAAAAGCAGTTAAGAGTTGCAGGCCTAGCATTCAGCAACTTTCTCAGGAAAAATGGCCATCTGAGGGGCTGCTGCTTTTGCAATCACAATAAACCTCCCAACACGCAAGCGCTGTTAGCAGTGGAGTGACTAAACTCGTACAGAGCATTGCTAATCTCTCTGGAATATCATGTTAAAGCCGTATTCTGCATTTCCATGAAGATTGCGCTGTCTGACAGCAATGGTTCGTCCCAAAGCAGCAATGGAGCTGGGTTAGCCCTGTGTTAAGGGCTTGGAGTGAGGCCAGCATTTCTCCTCAGCTTCTCAGAGAATGAGTCAACACACCTGCTCTAAAAATCTGGATGCAGTCAGCAGCCAATGATGTAATCTTTGGCACAGTCACCAGAACTCCATTGGAATTATGTTCTTTAATTCAGGTTTTAACACTTTTAATACAAGACACTGTTGGAATTTTTCAGGACCTCAAGTTTTTTTCCCAGAAGATGTTCAATAAGAAAGTAAAACCACTGCTTGCTTTAGCTAAAATTTTAATCTTTCTTGTGAAAACTATAATAAATGTTACTTTTGAAATACAAATAAACTTTGTTTTTTGGCAAGAAACAGTCTTTTAATCTTTTTTTAATTAGCCGTATTTTCTCAGTGATAGTAGAACTGCACTCTGCAAAACAAGCATTCCTAAGAGTAATTCCATAAAGTTAAGGAAGTAACTCGTGTGAATAATGGTTTGCAGGGCTAGACCCGTGTTTTTGGATAATTCTTGAATATACATTTAGCAGAAAGAGAATTTTAACTGAGGAATTTATTTTAATTCCACAACAAAGAAGAATCAAAATGTCTATTGAATCGTTTTGGTTATCTGACCTTAAAATTGTCTGCCAATCTCTACAGAAGGAAAATGGTGCAAATTGTGGTACAATAACAAAAGCCAAGTTAGCATACAGGTAATATAAATCCCATGGAAAACACTATTTTAGGGTGTGTAGGAGGGGGTAACATTCTGTATACAGTGCAAATAAGCACAGCCCATTCCACAGCTCACATCTAGCCTATTACCAGCAGATAGTTTCATTTTCAGGGTGATTTGAAAATGCTGAGCTACCTGTTCCTCCACAGCCAGCCATGAATAGAAGCAGCCACTAAAATTTTCTTTGTTTATTGGCATGTGGTTGCCAAGTTTTGCAACTTTCTCCTGGTGCAGAAGGAGGAGTTGCCGAATGAGTTCTGCCCAATGTATGAAAGAAACTGCTCAAGCAGCCTCTCTATCTTTCCACTGTTGTAGCCTCACATTTAATTGGTCACAATGGAGACGAAATAAACATGCTGACAGAGCTCTCCATGTTTCAAAGCCAGTGGAGGATCTGGAGCATTTAATGAATTTTACCTATTATCTAATGTTGCAAAACAGAATTAATTAAAAAGCAGAACAATTAATATCACGAGCACAGAGAGGAATCCCCTACTTATTCTAAATAATTAGATGCTACTGCTTTGCAAATAAAAATGCAGCTTTAGTTTATATTTTTTAGAAAAACAAACTACGGCTGCTACAGGGTTTCCTTAGATGCAATATTGACCATGTTACTTCTTAACGAATATTTCAACCAAAGTGGTAGAGATACCTAATTCGCTAAGATTACTGCCCCTCTGACATGTTAGTGTACAAAATGCAGGAATTTGCATGTGAAAGACCTGAAATGTATTATAAGTTAGAATTACTGAATGGTTTGGGTTGGAAGGGACTTTAAAGATCATCTAGTTCCAGCTACCCTGCCATGGGCAGGGACACCTTCCACTAGACCAGGCTGCTCAAAGCCCCCTCCAGCCTGGCCTTACACACTTCTCAGGGCAATCTGTTTCAGATGCTCACCACCCTCATGGTGAGGAAGACTTGAGTTCAATATCCTAAGAGGAATATGGAGTCCCTGGCACTCCAGGAATGATTCTAACTAGAATGATATTTAAATATATAACATAACAGCATAGATGGCTGTTAAGACTGCAGTCACTGTGACTCATGCAGACTGTCTTCAGAGAGTTTTAATCTAGCAAACTCAGGCATGAGCAGCTTAGGTAGCACCCAAGGAGAGTTGTAATATCTCTGAAGGGAAATCCTGTTCAGAAGGAGGCCAAATGTATTTTCCTTCTTTGCTTGGTGGACACCACATGAAGAGAAGGCAAAATGAAGATGGGAGAAAAATCTAGACAGGAGACTGAAACAAGGTCTTGTAAGGCTGAAAAATGAAGAAGGAAGGGAAAGAGAGAGAGAGAGAGAACGTATACAGAGAACCAGAAGGCTTGGTTCTCTTTGAAACCAGAATAATTTCTTATTGTTCATAAATAACCTACCAAGATGGGCTATCAGTTTCACCGGGGGATACAACAAGGAGTAGGAGGCTTATATAAAGGGAGGAGCTGTGTCTGAGACCATGACTTAAATATTGTACTCTTAAATACAGAGAATAATGGATAAACTTTGAGATTAATATCCAGTTGGAGGAATGGGTACCAATGGATGGATAGATGAAGGACAAATGTTCTTCCATAAGCCACATTTCTTCAGAAAATTGTGTTGAAGAAGTATAACCTTAATACTTCCACTGGCAACCAAAGCCTTCTGCCCAAATAATGTTGATTAAATCTTACTGCTACTGTAACTGCTATGACATATTGTACAATTCGTATTCATTTCTGTATCTGTCCAGACTAACTAGTTACATTTAAGTATATTTTGTAAAAACAGCATATAGAAAAAGCTTGAAAACATTTCATGATGGCTATTATTGGTGGAAAGGGATGTTATTTGCTATTTAAATCCATGTAATTGAGTCAAAACCTTTAAAAATTTCTTCTCAGACTTTTAAGCGCCTAATAAACTAGTAAATAAATTGAACATAAAACCCAACCACCTGTCTTTTATTGCATATGTATTAGCAGCTGTCTTGGGCTTTTGTCAAGACTGTGGGAATGAGTTAACATTTTTAAGACAAGTATTTCTGTGGCTGACTTGCAGTTCAGGTTGTCTTCCATAGCTCAACAGCCACATCAACAAAACAAATGCTAGGAAAATAGCATTAGCAAATGCATTCCTCTCAAGCTGCTGGAGCAGGGAGTCCTCAGCTCAAGGGTCCTAGGAGAAATGTGGGCCAACTTACTGATGCTTCCAAGTGAATCATTCCACAAGCCACTTGTGTGTTCATCACTGAACAGAAAAAGAAGTTTTTCTGTGAGAAAGAAAGCCTCAAATATAGTACTTTCCTTGATTCACAAAGAATTGTATCATCATGGTTCAATAGGAGTTAAAACAGAAAGAAAAGAAGGCTAAATAAAATAAATCGAGGTTGTTTAGAAATTTCAAGCTTTCCTTCACACCTTTGAAGTTCTACCATCTACTCGGATATCAAATCCTCCATTTCCTTAATTGTTTCTCAATCAGTCATTTTAGTATTTGCTGTTTTGGCTGGGACACAACATGACTTTTGCATCTAGGAATAGCATGGAGATGTCAGGCATTGTGCACTGTCATCAGCTCCTCATGCTAGCTGAGAGATTGATATAATGAGTGAGGGTTATGGGAGATTGTGGATGATTAGAAACAGAAAAATGCACTCTTAAACTGGGGCAAACTGGAATGCCGAAAAGTTGACTCTGCTGCCAAGAGGCTTATGGAAATGTCAATGGGACTATGAAAAAGAACTGAAATAGCCAAAAATATTCAATGTGTCATTAATTTGTGGTGTGGTTATTGCCTATGAAGATGCGCTGAGCGTGGTGCCAAATTTCTGTTTTACTTTGCTGTCAATAGATTTTTGTTCTTTTAAAGAAAAATAAATCCCTACTTTTCTCAGCATTTTCTTTTTTAGTTCTGGCACTTTTACATTTTACTAATGATTGAACATACTAAATAGGAACTGACCTTTTGCTGGAAAAATGCTCACAACAAAGAATCAGTAAGCTGAGGATATTTCTTCTATAAAGAAGTAATCTTACAATGCTTATTAACTTGTGCCCCAGTGCTGGAACTCTTACTCATTCACCCAGCTGCACAGTGCCTGCATACTCACTCCAATTTGCTCTTTACCAAGGTAACTGCCCTTTTCAGTCCTGAGGGTTTCATTCTTCCTGTCCTTACTTGACTTGGCAGCAAATCTACACCGAGTGTCCTGAGCAGCAACACTGGGATCAAGGAGATTTTTGTATGGTTAAGACTGCTGGGCTGGGTGCTGGCTCCTTCTCCCAGTATTTGAACCCAAATATTCAACATCAATAGCTCATGGGGTTAGTCGCTATATCAGCAAGAGAAGCAGATGGACAGTGGATTTAGCATTCAGACTTTAAGTAAGCAGTACATGATGCCTGGATGTCAAAATTCTGCAGTTTTGACTCATTTTGTAGACATCCCTTCTCTTTTTTTTTAATGCATAATTGTAATGAAGAAGTTCCTATAGAAACTAACATAATACAGGGCTCATTGCTAAATGACTGGTCTATTAATTAGACATCTTTAGAAAAAAGGGTGTTCTATGCTCAACAGATTAAACTGAGCCCTTGAGATATTTGAAGTTTGTTTTGTCACTATCAGATAAACACAACAGAACATGCCAGCCTGCAGAGGTTCATGACTAAACTGTTTGCAAGGTTAAAAAGAAAGGGAGAAGAAAAGCCTTGTTAATCTTCTCCATTCCTAATTTTAAAAAAAAGTAAATATTTTTGTAAAAACATTTCAAAGGCTTCCACTTTCAGCTATGTGGCAGGTTGAGATTAGGGAAAACCGAAGCTACTCCTAAGGTTAAACACACTATTTGTCTCTGTCTTTCAAACTACATCTGAGTATATTTTGCAGATAAGTTTAGATAGGTTAAAGCTCAAACTCCTTTCTTTTGACTTTTTACCTAGAAATATATAGCCAGAGATGGAGTAAGTTCAGAGAAATATTCTCATTACAGATACTCTACTCAGTTCCTAGAACTAATAAAAAATGTATTACATGAAAGGTAAAATGATTTGAGGCTCCTATTACATTACAGGTAGAGTACTTTATGAGTAAAATAAAATTTCAGGCAAATGGCATTTTAGACAATTGGAAAGCTTTTAAAGGGTTATTTTAGATATGCTTTTTTACCACATTCAGTCATTCAGATTATTAATGTACTTATTAGTCTCACAGAAGACTGGAATAGTTTTTGGTAGATAATTTGCCTACTGTACTTTTATTCTGAGGTAGGCAAACTACTATGATGCTTTATATAAATTAATTAATTTGCATTGTATTGTATAAATTAAGCTTTGATTTTGAACATGAAATTGGACTGGGGGCAAATGCATTTCTAAAAAGACCAGAAAAAGTGTTTTCACTTTACTGAATCTTGTGCTTGGATGGTCCCCCTGATGTGGGTGTGGTGGCAATGAAATTAAATTTCATTTTCACTAATTGCATTACAGTTATCTATTGTGCAGGAAAAGTCCCAAACTCCACATAGCAAAAGTAGTATTTACAGCTGTTACAGGGAAATCTCTTCAGGCAACACAAGACAAATGCCCTGCAACTCCTTTCTCAGGCTCAAGCTCAATAATATATTAATATATTCAGAATAATTTTAGATTTTAGTTCTATTTATTTATATTTTAAAATTTTAGCTTGGGAATAGACTGTGTAAACATTTCTATCTTGAATAGTAGACACAGATCTTAGCTGCTGTGAAGTGGCAAAGTGCCAGCATCATAAAAGAAAACACATTCATTTATAATGACCGACTTTCTGAGCCAGGAAATCTCTTTGATATCCTTCAGTGGCAAGAGAGATTTAAGTACAGGTGAGGGTAGACAGACAGGCAGATATAAAAATATTCCTTATAGCAGTACTGAGAGATTTACTGGGAGTAAGAGGAGTCCCAGCAAGGTGTTCTTCCATGTAGAGCCGTAGGGCTGATGCCCAGCTGCCTCCACTCACTGTGGCCCCCCAAGAGCTACCCAGCCAGGGACACTGCCTATGTGGTTACCTCTAAAACCACACCAAAGTGGGGTTTACACCACAAAAAGGAAAACAGCAAAAGCTACAGAGACCATATTTCCCTGTGGTGGGAAGGGTAGAATTATCTCATCTAGCCTGCCAGCTAGAGGAAGCCCAGCAGCAGCAGCAGCAGCAGCAGCAGCAGCAGCAGCAGCAGCAGCAGCAGCAGCAGCAGCAGCAGCATTCCCTTCCTTTTGCAAAGCACATCCCATTCATGGACTTCAGAAGTTGATGTGGCAATATAACCTTGGAATGTGGGTAGCAGGTGCTGGGGAGCCCAGTGCCCTGCAGATGGCTCACACATGGTTTTCTCTTCCACGCCCCAGTGGTGTGATGTGGCTGTCTCGCCACTGCATTGTCTCAGCAAATTAAATGAGTGGGGGTTTAAAAGAAGAAACAAAGAAGGAAATCTGGCACTCTACAGGTGCAAACCCTCCAGCAAGGGCAAGATTTTAGGGGTTACTACAGAAATCGTGTCAGTTAGTTCAGACAGAGTATACACTGCCACTTGAGAGCATTTTCTGCAAGGCTTGTTGACTGGCCCTGCAATCAATCCATGGTTTGAGAAAGCAATTCCTTCCCTTGAACATTTATCCTGTGAAATATTCCCACTGACAGTGTCTTAGCCTGGAGTTTTACCTGTGAAGAAAACATTCGATTTTACTAGCTTCTAAGACAGTCATGACTTACTCCCAACCTTGTGTAAATCTTCATTTTTATTCCTTTTTGCTTTGTACCTGTAGATGGAAATGTCATATAGGTTCGGAAGAACAGTTGATCCCCACTGTAGGAGGAATCAGTGTCCATGGCCTGGTTTTAGGAAAGCTGACCTTAGGAATAGCTCTTGGCTGAAGCATTTGGTAAAATGTTATGTTCAGTTACCTACAGATACCGTACGTGGTTTGTAACTTCTAGGATGTAGTTAGTTTTATCCTGCCACAGCGTGTTCAGGAAAGATGCCTGTTCCTTTCATCTGAAAGTTTAAAATTAAAAGCTATTTGTCACCAGCATGACAGCTGTGTTTCTTTCTGAATGGAAAATAAAAGTTGAGTCTGCATTTTTTTCAAGTTTCATATAAACCTATATGAACCCCTGGCAGGGAAAATAATCCTCTGTGTGTGTCAGCATTCCACAGCAGGGTTTTAACAAAGATCACATGTTACACATTCAAAAAAACAAAGCACAGAAACATTGCAGTTGAAAACAAAACCCCTGCATATCTGAATAACCCAGCCTCAAAATGATTAATCTGAACAGCTGCCCTGTGCATGATAGACAGTAAAGGACTAATTCACTCAAACAAAGCACAAAAAACCCCTCCAACCAAACCCCAACCAAAAACCAAAACAAACCAAACTTCTATTAAAATATGCTTAAGAAAACCAAATTTCATCTTTTTTGTACAAAATATTCTTTCCTTACATTAACCAGATTCTTCCATAACTTTTCCTATCTTGCTTTCTTAAGGTCTGACTGTAGGAGGATTTTTATACAGTGCACTCTTAATGCTCAACATCAGAATTAATTGTTAAAGAAAATGGGAAATAAAAAGCAAAATTAGCTATTATAATTGAGTGATGGAGAATTTTAGGCTAGTCATTGATTCAGATTCATACTTTCCAGAGCATGCAGTTATGTGATATGGTCTCATATTACATGAGTAAGAAATGATATTGTTGATTCACGATCCTAAGAAAATTTCCTTTTGCAAAGACAGGACTGTGTTATTGTGATGCACAGTGAGAAGAGTAATTAAAACCATGGTTATTTGATTTTTCTAATCAGTTGTGAAATTTGTTGAGAGCTTTGGTATTTGAATTTCTGTATTTGTTGACAGGAGAGAAAAAGGAGAGGCAGTGGCTATACAAGTTTGTTCAAAATGCCCTCCAAATAGTCTTTTAACCTGTTTTGATATGGTTTGGCAGTAATTCAATTTACTGATCCATACCCTTCAGCCAATTAGTGACTGCTTTAGCAGTAGGTAGATGTTGCAATGTGCATACTGAAGTGTTAGGATGGGAAATGATTGCACAGATATTAAGAAAGAGAAAATTCACTGTTATGATCTAAATATAATTAATTCCATATTCCAGTTTTTGATTATCACACATTTGCTTGTAGAACACAAAAAGTTGAAAAATGGTGAAAATGCTTATTCTCTGCCCTCTTCAGAATAAGAGATACAAATCTGTTCATACACTGAATGGTCTGGCAAAACAAGTGACCCACATACTAGGATCTGGCACATTTATCCCTTGCAGCAGCAAATTTCAAGTTAGTCAAAAGCTCTTGGCTTCAATTTCATGGCTTTTAGGAGACAGTTTCTAGTTTGTGAGTTTGCTGGTGCAATGGTGTATGAAAGTATCAGATTAAAAAACCTAATTAAAAAAATTGCAATTATGTAAGGCGACGGTTAAATTCTGAAAGCTTTACTCATTGCTTAGCCTTAATTAATTAAGAGCAAGTTCTGACTGAATAAAATCTGTGAAAGGACTTTTGGATTTAGGTTCTGAGTGCTTTCCCACAAATTTCTCGGAATATTTTTATTCATGTTTGGATACTTAGTGAACATCTGTGTTTGGAGGTTTGTTTTGATTTGGTCAAAAGAATAAGATTTTTTAAAATGCATTTAAACATAAGTAATTTAGAGATAAATAGCTTCCTGCTCAGTTAAAATAGTCTTCTGTTGCTTCTGTACGTGACTTGGCCCAGGACAGATTATTATCCTCCCTGCATCACAGAAGTGTGTAACACATATTTTATGGTTGCTTAGAACTGGAAAAAAGGCAGAGGGTGGGGAAGGAAAGACAAAAACATCTTTTGGTGACTTGGCTCTTGAGGGTTTGTCCAGAGGATGAAGACAACTTAGAAGTCCTTTGAGGGGATCCATACACTTATGTTCATATGGTTAAACCCTATGGTGGTTAATCATTTAGTAGAATTAGAGCCACACTTAAGCCATGAATAAAAGTATGCCACTGAAAGGAACAGGGGCTTTGTTAGGAGCTAAATTTGGGATGAGACTTCCTTTAAACAGATTTTGGAAAGGGTGAGTAAATTATCAAGCTTAGCTCAGAACTAGATACTACATCTGCCTGTTTTCAAGCTGCAAATTGAACCTAGAGTTTGCTACTTGCCACTTGCCTGTACCCATTTTCAAAGGAAAAATAATCAGCCTCAACATAATATAGGAAAGTCAAGTCAGTCCCACATGGAATTTTATGGGTTAGTGAATGGTATTAGGGTTAGCATGCCAGGTATAGCATCCATACTACAGCACACTGTTCTGGGCACTGGAGGCCAGAGGAAGTACATGCTCCTTACACACATCCCCAAACAGCCAAATTAAAATCTGCTGCTGCAGATCCCCTGGAAACCCAAGCCGTAAGTCATAGGCCCTCAGATGTCAGTGTTTTAAAAAAAAGAATATTGAGCTGTGTTCAGTCCTCCACACCTCTGGAGAGATATTTGATCAATTTTTTATGGAGGTCCCTAATGGGAGTTCAACCCAGCAGTCCTCATCTGTGCCCCTCTGCACTGAAATGAGTGTGACCTGACTGTGTGTCACTTTATTCGCTCACTCTCTGCCTGTCATCTCACAGGACTGGGACCAACAGCTTTCAGACCACACCAATGACCTGGGTTTTCCCACGGGGGCTGCACAGTTTTTGTGAGGATGAAACTTGCCACTTCAGAGCTTGTTGGCTCTGAAAACTGTCACCTGTCTGTGCTCTCCTTAGCAGGTTAGGAGTTCAGTGAGGTGCAGCTGGGAAGTGGTGCAGGGGTTTGAGCTGCGCTATCCTGAGCCACTGTAACCACGCGGTATGGTGCAAGATGCCCTACACGTGTCTTAATTATCCTAAATAAATACCATTAACTGCTGAACTACTGATTAAAAGCACTTGGCATTAATGTCACCACTGCCTTCTTTTCTGTTTTGTTCTTGTGATTGATGCCTCACATGAAACTTGTACAAGTGTGGTTAGAAATGTCTATGGTAGAAACAAACCATTTTTTGATTCAAAGTGGAGGAAGGCTTTCTGTTTTAGCATAAACCAGGCATTTCTTCCCAAACTGTTATTTTGTTTTATTCAAAATCCATCCTCCTGCTGGTTTGCTTTGATGGTTAAAAGCCCTACTAGTCTGCAAGATTGTGGGAAATCCTGAAAAACATGGTGGGGGATGATTTTAGGTGAGGCATGAGAAGAGCAGTGTGGGGAGAAAGGCTTCGCAATGGCCTATGCCACTTTTTAGAAAGATTTAGCAGTTATTTTGGGGTAGAACAAAATACTTCAATAGATACAGGATGATTTCCCCCTTGGTGTCATTCCCCTACTTGGAAGAAATTAAGTTGAGAAATTTGGATTATAATATCTTTTCTACCCCTCTGAGTCAGAGCTTCATTTCTAGCCAGAGCATGCAGCTGACATTCCCATCTGAAATCAATTTATACTCCTGAAAGTCAGCTAGTAACCAGTGAACAAAACCAAATGCTGACAAATTTTATTTTAGCTAATCTTTTCAGGTGGCTCAGACCTCAGTGTAGCAGCACATATTAAAACAGGATATTTGTTTAATTAAACTTCTCCTATTAAAGGAAAAGAAAAAGGAGCTTAAACATTTGTTATTGACTTCTCTTGGAAATGCATTGAAATCAATGGGCAACAGCTGAGGTTAGTTTGCTAATGAAAAAACTTGGTTCTGTTTTTAGGCAGCTAAAACAGTCTTAAAGAATAAAGGGACACTGCAAGCTAAATGCAACCAATTCTCCTTTTCCTGAAATATGCAGTACAACTCTTTGGCTTGGTTGTATCTTTTAGCCAAAAATATCTTGATGCAGTATCTATCCATATGGCAACTGGGTAACGAATACATATTCATCAGGCATACAAAACCAGAGATTGCCATTAATGAGGCCTTTATACTTCAGCTTCTGCAATAAATCCTGTTTCTGAGTTTCATTATTTGCTTCACTGAACTTTAAAGGATATATTCACTTTGAATGAGATCCTAAGTCATCCTCTTTATAGTAATTTTCTTATTTCATGCCTGAATATTACTTCCTAGCCACACAGTGAAGAGTGGCTATGAAGGAATTTCTTCACAGAGAGCAGAAGATACGAGGAAAAATTCTATCCTAACTTCAAAGTATTCAACCATGGTTTTGAAGGCTACAAACCTGGCCAGAATTTGTTTTTTTCTACTAAACTTGAAGCTTGACTATATTTGCCTGAGATCTCTTCAGAGCATGGAAACAAAACAGCCATTCATGCCCAGAAAGCCTTTTGTCCAGGTCCCAGGAAAAGACAGACAACCCATACACACAAATCATGGAGGCAAGATTTGAGCTTGCATGACAGCAGTAAAACAGCCAAAGTTTAGCAGAAAAGCAGAAGCCTGCAGAACGAAAATGGTTTGCACCAGTCTTAACAGCAATTATTGAAAGGCCCTGGCTACTTCCTTTGTGACAGGTCAGATGATTTCTCCTGGTACTTCTGTGCCCACCTAACACATCCAGGGAGCCAGCAGTTGCACAGAAGTTGCATTTGGCCACAAAAATGCAAACCGGTGTTGCCAGGAGTAGAACACAAACACAAGCACATGATATAGTCTTTGGACCGTTTTTCCTCTAGCTTGGAATATGGCTTACAGCTTTCTCCAGATAGGACTTACTACCCCTTTCAGTGACCCAATCATTTATTGGCCGAATCTGTCACAGAGAAAATGCCTGTAGCACATTCAGCTGCAGGAGATGAAGAGAATAAATTGTCTCAGAGGGAGCCTCTATGGTCTCGGTGGAGGGGCTGATAAACAAACCCTGTTCCATTCAGCAGCCTGGTGTACAGACATACTTTGTGCATGCCTCGGGCTATGGGATGCATTGTTAATAATCACTTCAAAGTGCTCCATCGGCAGTTAAAGTTCCTCTCTATTTGCAGCAGTTTCTTTGGTCTTTTGGACACTTTTGAAGTTCTGGCCAGTGGTATGCCAGTGCTGCCAGCAGCACAAACTGCACCATTGTTGTGTGGTGCTGCTACCTTTTCTCAAACACTCCAGGCCTCCTGTCTTGGCATATCAAGTGTGTTTGTGTGTCCATGTTTATTAAAATTGAAGAGCCTTGTACTATTTGGTGCATATTGGAAGAACTTTGGCAATATTTTCTCTAATGCAAGCACAACATGAAGTGTTGCACCACTTTGGAGGGTGGGGATTGCAATGATGAATATCTTATTTTGTATCTACTTATATGACCCTTTTTACCTGGAAAATGATCTTAAAAATGGCTTATGTATCTCAAAAAAAAAAAAAAAAAAAAGAGGGATATATTTGNNAAAAAAAAAAAAGAGAGAGTTATTTGGGCTTTTTATTTGATTTAGAACATTATAAACAGGGGTCATACATAAAAACCCCAACCCTAGGCTCATAAGGCAGAGGCTCATGGCAGGTCACATACATTGCATTACATCACAAAATCCATTTCAAAGACATTTGCAACATTACTACCAACATGTACTTTAAGACTGTAGCTGCAAGGAGGGGTTACTGGGGATCCTCTTGTAGCATAAATTTTATCCCGTATAATGGCTGTTTTAAGTTATGCATATATATGGATAACATGAAGAATGAAGAGGACAACATGGGGTACAGGAGATCCTGACTCTTGGTAACAAATATTGACACCAATCTTTTGGTAGTGATGAGGCCAGGGATGGGAGGGATTATTTAATTTGCATTTCTGACAAATGTTGTAACATCTCATCAGTGGTGCTCATGTCCTGAACTTTTTTTTACCTCTGTAAAGGCAGGTGTGGTTTCAAAGTCATTCAAAGCAGATATAAATGAAAGCCAGAATTAAAATGTTGCCTCCTTCCTTTGATTTCCATCCCCACCTATGCACTCCCATTCTTGCCTTTGTTCTACCACAAAAGTTTACAAAACCACACAATTACTTGGATCAGGAATTACCATGGCTAAAAACTAATCTGGCAGCAGGATCAGGAATTACCATGGCTAAAAAATAATCTGACAGCAAATAAACAAACAAAGAAAACAAATCAACCCCACCTCCAATAACCCTCTACTTATTTTGAGCTACTCAGTTTCCTACTTCAGCTCAGCACCTGACAACACTAACATTTACAGCAGTGCAAGACCAGGGGCAGGAAGGACTAAACTTCCTAGTCAATAGACTCTGAAGAAGAACAGCATGAAAAGTCTGGGGTGAGTTATGTTTCTTCACTTTTCTCCTCTGGCTAACAATAGTCAAGAATGTATTTGACTTTCTAACACTGACAGTAGACTCATCCTAGATTATATTTATCAGTTAAAATCTTTAATGTTTTAGGCATAGCTGTTAGCTGGTAAAATGATCTATGTATCCCTCCATTACAGACTTAGATTTTAGGTTGTTTCAGAAATATATCTTTCCTAATCCAATTATTAAAGGTTCCTTTATGGACACAGGTGTAAGATCCTCCTTCATTTTCTGTCCTTTTTCTTCTGTACTTCCCCAAGTCAGGAATGGCTACCATCTCTTCTCTTCCTGTTGCAAAAGCTGTCCCCATGTCTTCTGCAATTGGACACTAGGATATATCAGGATGTAATTCAAGAGATTATGTCATTCTGCTCCCTTTTTGCTTCATTAAGTGTTCTTGATTAATATTTTTAATGTATTTGCATGTGTTTCTGACTCCCTAGTTTCTTTTACACCCTCCCATAGAAGTGGTGATTAAACTGTATCATTTTTGTTATCTCAAAAAATGGTAATTTTATAATCTACTAGGTTTGTCAACACAGCCATACTCAAATATATAGCACAGAATAAAACATCTTAGATCTGAAGGATGTCTACCATTTTAAGTTTTATACCAACTATTATAGGTCTAATAGCTATTAGAGGTCTAGCTGAAACCCATGGTAGGGTAGACTTAACTTCTCAGTAGCTGTTGTAGTGCTGTGTTTTGGATTTGGAATGAGAATGGAGTTGATAACACACTGATGTTTTGGTTTTTTGCTAAGACATGTTTGTCCTAAGCCAGGGAATTTTTTCTTGTCTCATGCTCTGTCAGTGAGTAGGTACCCAAAACAAACTGGGAGGGAGCATAGCGGGGACAGGTGACCTGAGCTGGCCAAAGGGATATTCCACACCATGGAACCTCATGCCCAGTGTGTTAACTGGGGGAGTTACCTGCAAGAGGAGCCGATCTGGGTTCAGGGAGGTGCTCTGGCATCCGTCAGCAGGTGATAAGCAACTGCATTGTGCATCACTTGTTTTCCCCTTTTTAAGCAACTGCATTGTGCATCACTTGTTTTCCCCTTTTTACTATCATTATTATTATTATTATCATTTACCATTATTACTGTATTTTACTGCATTTTCAATTGTTAAACTGTTCTTATCTCAACCTACAAGTTTTACTTTGAGTCTTCTCCCCATTCCACCAGGGTGAGGAAGGGAGAAGTGGGGGGCTGAGCAAGCAGCTGCATGGTGCTTAATTTCAAGAAGGGCTTAAACGACAACAACCGACTATTATAGGTCTAAATACATGTCTGCTTTTAAGGTGAAAGTGTTATGTAATACATAAATGTGTGCCTCTTGCTTTTAGGTGAACATCTCACAAGATTAAGTATTCTGATTCATACTGCTGCTTCCACTGGTGTCTCCTCTCACCTGCAGATGTGGCCAGGAAGGATCTTGGCTGCATTTCAGCAAGATGGTGAATTTCCTTTGCAAAAACGTATGTTCACCAGTGTGCCATGCTCACCTTCCAGTTCTGGCCTCATCAGAATAATTTGTTCTGTAGAAATAACAATTTATAATCTGTAGGAAGGTGCACAGATACCCTGTTACCTTTCAAAGAGAAGACTGAGGAAACATTTGGAAAAACTGATCATTCTGACTAGTAGGCTTAAACAGCTGGTGTTTGTTAAAGAAAATGTATTAAAGGAAAAGACAGTCTGGTTATGTTAAGCAAAACAAAAGCAGCAGAAATAAAAATAATAATATGGAAAAAATGTTCCATTTGAGACCAAGTCTGCTAGATTACACTTGAGGCACACATTTGAAAACCTGATAGATTTTTTAGGACACTTTGGGTTGAAATATCCTAATTTTCCCTGGAATTATGACGCATAATTCAACCAACAATGATAGCAAGATGGTAGAATATAAAAGGAGATATAGTGAAAAGAGTTATTTTCTTGACACCAGAAATTACACAGCACTGAGGAAAATATTTAAGTAAAATAGCCAGAGCTGTGGTAAGAGAGGGTCTTGCAAAAGAAAGTAGGAAGGATAGGTGGGCCTGAGAAACAGCACTTGTTAATCCAGAGGTGCTACCATGATCAAAGAAATATTAGGCTGAGAGTTGTGACCTCCTATTCCGCCTCTTTGTATGAAAATAATCCAATTCAATCACTGTACAGTTGTACCTTAGCAATTTTTAGGCACTTACAAAATCAGAAAAAAAATATCTCTGTACTATTGCAAATAATTTTTTGAAGTTTCATATTTTTCACCTTTTTCTCCCCATAATATTGATGCATGAATGACATAATCATTCTTTAAAGAGGGTATGTGCAACTGGATATGAACATTGCATACATGCATGTATGATCAACCTTTGATTGAATATATTGCTGCATTTCATCCACAGCACTATCTGCTAGTACTTCACAAGCAGATCACAAGGCTGGGTTGTGTGAGAAGGCAGCTGCTGACTGACATGCAAGTGACTGCAAGGAAGGTGTGTCAGGAGTGTCAGCAAGACCAGAGGGAAACTGAGTGATGAAACACAGAAATAAGGGAAAGCTGATTGCCATGTAAGCCCCACAGGGAGCTTTATATTGGGGTGGAGACATCACAGAGGAAAGTGCAGAGAATGTCTTTTGGGGTTTCTTTCTGTCCTGCTTATGCAGCATTCTAACAGTAGAAGATATTTCAAAACAGGTTAAACTTTCAGTAGCCTTACTGTGGGGGACATAAAGAAGGTCCCTTAAAACAAAGATGTCTGGAAAGCCATTTGTTCTTAGTATAAGAGTTTGTGAGAAAGAAAATTTCATATCTTGTAAATGCCATGATGATGCAGGGACGATCAGATGTGATCAAGAGTGTGGTGGAGACCTGCTTTATGCAGTTACAACCAAGGAGTATACTGTCCCTTATTTCAGATTAAATTAACCTCAATCTAAGCTGCAAAAACCAATACAATGACAGCTAAACACGTGACCTGGATATACTATGATCAGGCTCAACTTCCATACAGAAAAATGCATGAAAAATGCTGGAAAATCAAATTTTCTAAACAGTAATTTCAGAAAAATCATACACTAATCATCTCATATCTGCCATAGGACAGTGCAATTGTCTGTGAGAAATAAAGTCCAAAACCAGTTATTAGTCAGGGATCTTAAATGGGCCCACCTGATTGTGTAGTTAAATCTTCAAGAAAATGCAGGTCAAAATCATGCCCAAAATCATGCCCTCAGGCCTAGGTGCCACTAACCTGTTTAGAGAGGAGTTATGCACTCTTCTTAAAACATGGCCATAGAAAGCTCAGTCACATTAGAAACTGTGTATTCTGCAGACCTAAGATCTGTATTTCATCCACAAGGTACTCTTCAGACTTGTTTGTTTAACAACTGGGACAAAACTGTGATACAGGTTTAAACTTGGTTCTTATTGTCCTAATCAAAACTGGGAAACATTATACAGCCTCAATGCTTGACTCTGCTGAAATGTTAAGAGGACAATGGAATAGCCTGTTTGCTTTCATCCTGTCCTTTATTACTGCATCACCCTCGCTGTCCTCTGGATCATGTTCTTGTTTGGATCTTGAATTTGTTTTGTATTTCTCTAATATTCTTATATGTGAGAGAAGAATAAGAAGTCCAGATTATAAATTCTGCATGCCTTCTTTTGAATAAAGGAATATTCTCCTTCATCTTAAAGGTAATATTTTATCCTTATCCTTCTGTACTTAATTTCAGGATGAATATCAAATATAGTTTCTCTTTACCTACCTTTTGCATGCTGTACCCTATAACTTTCAAAGTATATCTAAACTATTTTGTTTGTATCATTTACTTTTAATTTCAGAGATGAGCATCACTTGGCACCATACACAGTTCTATAAGAAATTCTTGGTCTGTTTCAGCCAAAGTTGCATAGATATGCAAACTTGGAACATAACTTTGACACTCTCTTAAATTGTAGGTCAGTGGAAATATGATCAATGAATTCAGTGGGTCTTTGAGCCAGATCTTACATGATATGAAATTAAAGCTGGGATGTCATTACATAACTCTTGGTGGAGGGTTTCTGAAGACATTGCAAATCTTACCACTAAACATTGCAACCATTTGAAGGCATAAGTTACACAATTTTTTGAAATCAAGAACCTGAAGAACTATTGAAATATTACATTCAGTGATGCACTAAACATAATAAAGCAAAACGTACTAAATTGAAGTTTAGTTTATATGGCTCAGAACTCCAGTTCCAGATACTTACATAAACTGATACCTTGAGTCTTCATTCTGTTCTTTTAGAGCTAATAATGTCACAATATAGAAATAATTTTATTCTTTACATAAAAATTTAAAGTATTGAAAATTATGTAATACACTTGATGGTTTCAATATCAAATGATGATATTGAATATTTACTAGATCTTTGATCCTCATTATGTAACCTATGGAAATTGTTTAACATTTCTAATAATTTCAGGCTGTTTCAGAATACATCTGTTCTTTATTATATGGTAAAACAGAGAGAAAATGGAAAGATTTCCTATTAAATGTTGAGAGTGTCTAGAGAAACCATCCCTGCTAAGTAGATACTCTTCATGCAGTGTGATCAAGACATAATGTTTGATTGTCTCTTTTTTACTTTAAATTTCTATGATCTGATTAGGTGCTGGTTTTGGAGAGGCTTCAGTTGGTGAGAGTTCTGAATTATTTGACACATGAAAACTACTTTATAATTGGAAAGTCTTACCATCAAAAGACAGCAAATAAAAAATACTATCCAGAAATTAAGTCCACTAAGACATAGTTCTTACACAAATACATCTTTATAGAGGAGAGATAAAGAAGCTAGAAGGGTTTTTGACTTAGAAAATATGAAGCTAACTAAATAAATCAGTTTTGCTCCCTATGGTTTGGCTTTTGTGCCTCAGAAAACAAATCCATAAATGAGTCATTACAATTCTAAGTGTATGAAATATATTTTTCTTGTTAAGGAGTGTAACATTCTTTGCAAAGTAGGAACAAATGGTGCAGATTCATCTGCTTAATAAGGGCTGGCAATCTGAAGAGCATCTGAGAATGCCTTGAAGACCAGTACATTTTAAAAATATACTTTTGGTGCAGTCTGAGGCACGGTCTCCCTGTGTTTTGATGTGGAACGTTGGTAGTATGATGGCCATATGATGTGGTCTAGGTTAGCACTGTACTTGGGATTTTTTGGTTTGCTTTCCGCAATCCCTTGCTTCCTTCCTCAGTGAAGTTACTTCCTTTCAAACTGTTTAAATTGGTATAGAGTAGCCAGAGCACAGTCTGGGCTGGTTATCAGCAGGCCTCACAACTGGAATGAGTGTCTCTAGATTTCCTTATCCACCTCCCCAGCAGTTACTGTCATCAAAGCAATTGGATGGGACACAGATGAATAGCTGCTCTTAGAATAGAAATCTGCAACAAGGTCAATGGTGTTCAAACAATCTGACCAGCAGCAGGAAATTCCCTCCAAGATTGCTAAATCTTGTTTACAAAAGATGTCATTCTGCAGGATACAGCCTACCCAATGCTGAGCTGGGAATGTCACGTGACATAGCACATTGTCGTGAGTAGACTCAGAAAGCAGATAGGATGAAGTCCTGGCAAAATTCCCACTTCCTTCAATGCAACAGGGTTTAAAATGAAATGTTGCATTAGAGAAACACTGGAAATTTTTGGCATCTAAAATCTGTGCTGTCAGGCAATATCTAGACTGGCACATTTGTGGTAGTAGAAGATGACATATGGAGATTCCCTTGCTGAGAATGGGTTGCAGCTAAACCACACTGATAGATATAAAATAAATCTCTTTTTATTATTACCAACACTTCTGGCTAGTTTCAACTCCATTTGAGCTTTTGCCACTTGAATTTTCTCCCTACACTGGCAAACAACATCCATGTCACCTGACCTTGCTTTCATTGGGTGTACACCTTTCTTTTTCTTCTTATTTCCAAGACAACATCCCTATTCAGCCAAGCCAGCCTTCTGCCTTGTCTGCTTGACTTGAGATATTGAGAATTTGAGAATTGCCTGCTCCTGTGCCTTAGGAGGTGATGTTTAAAAAGTGAAAAGCACTGATGGTAGTGTCTTAAAGTACAAAGCTTACCCTACAAAAAATTGACCATCCCCTACACATATCAAACTGCTCACAAAGAGTGCATTTAATTTGTGAGCAGAATTAAGCCAGAACCCAAAAGTATGAGTCAGTAAACTGATTATCGATGTGTTGAAAGCACACATGTAACAATCTGGATTATCCAGTAAAGAGCATTTCTTTTCAGCTATATAATGAGTGTTAATTTAAATCCATAAAATTTCTGTAATCTGGTTTTTCATTTTAGAACTGACCATTCTTATTTATACCCAAGTGATGGTGCTAATGGATAGTTATCCTTATAGCAGACTAACAAATACCAAGACATTGTTTTCATGAGGCTTTTTATGTAAATGGTTTTTACCCAGTTTAGGCTAATCCCCATAACAGATTAGCAGTCTGTCCTGGATAGCAATGTAGTAACATGTAAGAAAGAAAAAGATTTTTGGTGCAGTTTTGGGGTATTTCTAGAAAGTAGCTTGCATTCCAGTGGTGTACTTAGGACACAGCTTGAGTACTTCTCTCTTAGAGATTTTCTTTTTTCTTAGGATCTTAAGAGGACAGACTCACAGTCCTCAGTCTACTCCAGGAAATGTTATTCCAAGATAGCCTAGTTCAGGATTCTACAACCAGGGCAAACCTGGTTGTGTGTATAGACTGAAGAATGAGATGCTGGAGACCAGAGCTGCAGAAAGGGACTGGGGAGTCCTTGATGATGGCAAGACAAGTCAGCAGTGCCCTGGCAGCCAGGAGGGTGAACCTGTCCTGGGGGGCATCAGGCCCAGCATCGCCAGCTGGGCAAGGGAGGGGATTGTCCTGCTCTGCTCTGCACTTGGGCAGCCTCACCTCAAGTGTTGGGGACAGTTTAGGGTGCCACAATATAAAAAAGACATTAAGTTATTAGCGAGTGTCCAAAGGAGGGAAAAACGATGGTGAAGGGCCTTGAGGGGAAGCTGCATGAGGGGTGGCTGAGGTCACTTGTTCTGTTCAGCCTGGAGACGAGGAGACTGAGGGGGGACCTCATTGCAGTTACAACTTCCTCATGAGGGGAAGTGGAGGGGCAGGCACCGATCTCTTGATTCTCGTGACCAGTGGCAGGACTTGAGGAAACAGCATGAAACTGAGTTGGGGGAGATTGAGGGTAGATATCAGGAAAATGTTCTTCACTCAGAGGGTGGCTGGGCATTAGAAGAGGCTCCCCAGAGAACTGGTCACAGCACCAAGCCTGACAGAGTTCAAGTGTTTGGACAATACTTTCAGGCACATGGTGTGATTCTAGGGGTGTCCTCTGCAGGGCCAGGAGTTGGATGCAATGATCCTGATGAGTCCCTTCCAACTCACCATACTCTACGATTCTACTCTAAATTCTATATATAGATTCACACAGCCCAAACCCTGCTGGCCTCATTATGAGACGAGCATGCAAAATGAAGCGCAGTTAGAATGGCTACTTGCAAAATTTAAGATTGTATGCTCATTATCTTCCATACTTGGTTCATAGTGTGAAGAATAAATCTTGTAAGCGCTTAGTTTTCCATTAGGATAGTCTTTGGCTGTAATTTCCATCTTTGGGGAGGATAATTCAGCTTTATATAAACATATTTGCTCTGCTATCTAGAGTTAATAAGAATCAAACCACTGCATAGTTTTAAACAAATGCCAAGTGATCTATGAACAAAGGACACCTAAATAAGCAAACAAATAAACGTTTTTCATGCATCCATTTTCCTTGAACCCTTTTGTAAAAGTTTATGCTATTTCTAGTTTGTACTTAGGGCATATGAAATGTAACATTTGCTATTGGTCTAAAGCCCTGGTTGACTTGTTGACTTTGTAAATGAATTGGAAGACCTAACCTTCATAAATAAGAATGAATAAGGATATCACTCAAAAAAGGATAGGGTGGAGAGCACTTTGGAGAGTGATATGAACAAGAGGAAATAAGGAGACCTATTTAAAGTTGCTGCTTGTCTCCTTTTGCTGAAGAAATATGTTAGGTTACAAATAGAAACACTAGAATTAAAATTATCTGTTTTCCTTCCTGAGTAGAGAGAAGGGTTTTTTGACATGTGTTACATGAGATTTGTTTTTCTTAAATTGTTCAGATTATTCCTGCATTCTAACAAGTAAACAAGAGGGTTTGGGTTTTCCTATGGGTTGGGTTGTTTTGGGGTTTTTTGTGAGTATTGCAATTACCCTGATCATGAAGTCCTGGACTGGATTAACTCAGGGGTTTACAGTATTCATCATCTTGTAAATGCTGTTTCACCTATCTGCCAAAGCAGGAGGAAGGAGTCGTCCGCACTCCAGTGGACATTGGGTCATCAACATCAGGCACTGAGCACTGCCTTTAATCACACATGTGCAGTACCATGCAAAAATATATGGCATTTTTCATTTTCTTTGATCAACTTCCTCAGCTCTGCATGCCAGATGGAAGGAGGGGGAACAATGTAAAGGACTCCTGTTACTGTCCTCTCAGAGAAAACTTTGTAAAGAACATTACTAGACTAGCCTTTCCCTAAGTTTATTTTGTCCGTTTTGTTCATTATAATTACAGTTCATCACAATCAGATTAGTGTTTTGCAATTTCAGTGGGCTGCTCAGCCACATATATACATGAGCACTTTCAGTACTAAGACACTTGTTCACAAAGTAGCTTCTAGTACATTTTCCAGTTACCAGTCTAGTACCATGGGGTAGTATGTGCTTATGGGACATAGGTGCTATTCAATAAGGATGACCTACTGCAAAATCTTTTGTAGAAAAATATACAAAGGAGAGTAAGGATGGTGTTGGGTAGGCAGTGTTTTCATTTGATAGTGTGAGGTTTTTTATATTTGATAGAAAATAGAAAAGAAAGAATTTTTTAGAGATTACAGTTAAAAACCATTAAATTTTGAAATTTAGTATTCAGTATTTAAACAGGTTCTCTCATATTTAAAAAAAAAGGAAACCAATTTGATTTTTGCCTACTCATACTCAGCTCTTCAAATTTGGTCCCAGTTAAATATGTTCTTATGAAATGATGATTTTATTTTGTTTTTCTTAAACATCACAGAGGTTATTCCACTCTTTATGATTTCTATCTCTTTTTCAAAAGCAAGAGCACACCTGCTGATAGAATAGCAGATTCGGTCTTGGGCTTGTTTGTAGCTGGATATAGATGCAAAAAATACCAGCATTTGGTGTTATTTTGAAGGAAACTTAACTCCAGCAAAGTGCAGTCTAATCTTTTTATTTACATGAGCCAGATGAGGAGCATCACATCTCTTTTAGCACCATAGCTACAGTTAGACACAGCTTATATCAATCAGACCCATAACTTCATGTTAAAACACTTAAGTATTTATAGAAAGAGATGGGCTGAAAACTGAACTCAGCATATATTAGAAAAAGAGTAATAGCAAAAATCTTTGTTGTTGTCAACCAGCAAGCTTAACTACATATTTGATCTAACAAAAACAGATGTGCAGGCACTACTGAAGGAAGTGGGGCACCTTTGATCTGCTGGCTTCTGCTGCTCACTTACAAAGGACAGTTGATTCCATTAATGAGGCTTTTCTAGTTTATTGGGTTCACCAATTTTATGCACCCAGAGCAGAAGGGAAATGACACTACTCTCCTAGAAACCACTTTGATATCTTGTAAATACAGAGCTATAAAGCACTCATGTCACTTACAGCCGTAAGTGGGATACCTTTGTAAACAGCTACTATGATTTCTTGATGATATTTAAAGAGTGTGAATGGTGAGGACAGAGGTAATGGCCTGTTAGATGAGCTGATCTTTGCTTATCTGTGAGGAATGAACTCAGGTGGGAGAAGAAAGAAATCATTCTTCAGAACGAGTCAGAATTATTCAGAATCATTTTTGCAGAAAACTACAGCGAATGTATTATCTGGCATACTGGGAAATACCTAACCAAATCAGAACAGATGGCTGAATAAACTAATGATGCCTTATTTGCATAAGTCAAGGGGTCCCATAGTATATTGCATGTAGTTAGCTCACCTAGTTACAGGATTTAATGAGACCTATAAGACCACACAGAGTTTCTCAAATTAATGAAAGTCCTGACATACATACAAAATACTTTTTGAAGACAGAGTCTGCCGATTTTAAAGTTCAGAATTTTAAAGACGCTTGCAAAGCCTCAAAGGTCATTCTCTCGGGAGTGCTATTTAATATAGCAGCTGCTAAGAAACTGTGAACAGTCATGCCAAAGACAGATAAAATAAAATTCATCCATGTTGTTGTTACTTTAGTTTACTAGCTGTTGCTGAGATAGATGGGTTATTTAGATTCTTGGTTTTACTACTGTTTCACAAGGTTTTGCAAAAAGTATTAAGTTAAATAGTGAGCTCCTTTCATTCTCTTCCAGTGTCAATGCTGGATGATTTTTGTTTGTGTCTTGTGTTCTTGTGCATGCCATTTTGAGCTTTGCTCTTGAATTTCTTCTTTTCCCTTAATTAAAAAAAACTGTCTAATAGGTATGTCTCAGCACAGTTTATTCTTTATTTTTTTTACCTATAGTGACATTCCAATTTACTAAAAATTATTTAACACTACAGTAATATTTCAAACATTATTTGAATTAAAATTAATGTACAAGTGGCAAACATATAGAAAATTAAAACTCAGAAAGCAGACCCTGATTTTCCTGCATGTCTATTTCGTTGCCACATAGTGGAATTATATTTTTACTATAAAATTTTATTTTGAACCCTGCTGTATTTTTTTTTAAGCAAGGCTACTTCCCACCTTTAAGTTCTCGTACTCAGTGAAGTGTGGGTGCATTCATTTGCATCCAGGAAATTCAGTGGTAAACCCATCAGCTCACCCTGGATTTGTGGGGAAAAAAGCAGAAACCACACCTTCACGCTTGCCTGCTTGTAGACCAAGAGACCAGAATTTCATTAGTCTGGCCCCACAGGGGAAAGAATAAGGTAAGACTGAGGCATAGTCGCTGCCAGCTGAGCATGTCTGTGACTGGCTGTAAAGATTCAGCAGTTTTATTCTCTTCTTAAAAGAAGTTACTCTGCCTAAAAAGCTGCAGTTCCAGCCAGTGCCACCACTGCTCATCCTCACCTTGAGCAAAGAGAAGGATGGTTTCTAAAGCTGCATGGAGTTTCACTCTTGAGTTTAAAGGGATTTCAAATGAGCAGAGTATTAAGCACTGTTAAAAGGGCTGAAGTGTGAGTGAGAATAAACTTTGAATCCTTTTACCATCATGCACACAAAAACGCTTCTGAATTAATTTGTGTAACAGACAGTAACTAGAGGATGAAGCTATACATAAGCATTACAAAGTTTCCCCCATCCTCATGTGAGAGGACCAGCTCTCTGGAGCCATGGCTGTACTCACATCCTGCACACCTACACCGGGAGCAGACTGAGTCAGGGGAATCGTGATGGGATGACGTCAGTACATATGCATGTTGCAGGGAAAGCATTAAGAAAGGAGGTCCTGCTGAATAGCATGGAATTTGCAAGTAACGCTTCTGGAAAGGGTGGGCTTATGTTAGCTTTGAAAGGTCAAAACTGCTGAATGTGCAGGATTTTTTCTTTGCCTTTCCTTGGATAATTGCTTTTCAAAGTCAGAAGTGTTATTTCTGTGTACATGTGTAGAGTACTGGAATGGCAGCAGAAGCACACATGGGGCTTCCACCATGAAGGGACTTTCTGTATTGATTCTGGGCAAGGGAAAAGGAAACCTTGCTTATGTATTGTGGGTTTCTTCTAGTGTTACTGTCACTCTGCTGTTGAATATTTGTTATAACTCCATTAAAATTAACAACGCTCTCTTTAATAAGAAAACCAGTTCATCCACAGTATGGTGCATAGCATGCTTCAGATTGAGTCTGGGAGAAAAGGAAAAATATTTTGGAGTAGGACTTAACTGCAATATTCAACACAACATATTGGATCATATGATGTTCCCAACCTCAGCTAAACTGTGAATTATGTTAAAAATTCCTTATTGCTGAAGAAAATTCAAATATGATTGAAATTGGTGTCTTGCTAATGAAAAGGCAAAGTTTATTTCCTGCTTACCCCAATTCACCAGTTCCAAGTACTAATTATCCTGTACCAATAAAATAAGTACTTTTATGTAATGTATTGGGCTTTTTA
>VYZT01009092.1:72996-134729 GCA_013400735.1 Pomatostomus ruficeps | reverse complement strand
GACCTAAACTTTCTGTATCACTTGGTTCACAAGGTTCAACACTCATGGGAACACTGGAATCAAATTCAAACTTATCAACCTGATATTAAAGCTCGCATTGCAGACTCCTGCACTTAGACAGACTCTGACCATAGGATACAGCACTTTTTGTTGACTCATACTTTTTCTGGGTTTTCATGACGCAAGATCTCACCACTTTACTGAGTCACTGCAGCCAAGCTCCAACAACTCTTCAGAGGGGTGCTCTCCAAAGCAGGCAGCATTATCTAGAGGTTAGAAGAGAAAGGCAGAGATGAGGCATTAGCTCTCAACTTTTCCATTAAGAAGTTGCGTGGGTTAGGTCACATTCTCCCTTTCATTTCCCCATCCAAAGGCCAACTCTGTTGCTGTGTATTTTGAAGGTACAGTGNCCAAGAGCAGCTTTTGCTACTAACCCCAGTCTTGTTTAGGGCATTGTGGGGAGTCAGCTCCAGGCATTTGATAAGCCTTATAGGGCTTATCAAATAAAACTAAAATGAGTTCAAGTACCTCTGAATTATCACATCTCCCAAGGGACAGCTTTACATCCCTGCAGAACCCAGTACAGCCAAGGCCAACAATCTGTACTCAGTTTCTTTGTCAAGGCATGCTGTTAGCTGGAATGTTTTCAGGCTTAATAAATAGTTTTTGCATACTGAAAACGTTTATTTTGAGATTTATGGTCCATTTTTAGAAGGGCTGTTTATTTAACTTAGATTTTATTTTGTCCTCTGGATATTCTACAAGAACTTGTTATTCTTTGCTTTACTGATGGCTGCTTGTTCCAGCTTCAAACACAGAAGGGGTGCCTGGAATTGTCAAACCGCTTAATTTTTTTATCATCATTCCTTCTCAGTAAGCTGCAGGATAAGAGATGCCAGCTCACACACAGACGTGATGGGCTCCCATCTCCTCCCAAATGCCAGAACAACAGTCCATGTCCAAGAGACTTGGAAGCAAACAGAGACACAAAATTCCCAGAAAGCAGCACCAGCCTGCAGCCAGCTGTCCAGAGAAGGCGAAACTCATTGCCCCTCTCAGTGGTTTACTTGTCTATACTGCTCAGGTAAGTGTCTTCTCCAGCTGGTTACAGAGAAGACAGATGTGTTCATGGGTTTCAGTTTGCCAAGCCTGTCAGCATTCCAGAGACATCTGGATGATGCTCTTTGTCATAGCACTTAGTTTTAGGGAGTCTGCAAGGAGCAGAGAGTTGGGCTCAATAATCCTTATGGGTCCCTTCCAATTTGAGCTGTTCTAAGATTCCGTGGTCTCTGATGTTTTTCTCTCACAGTCAAGTTACAGATGAGATGCAGCTGCAGAAATTGGATATTTTCGTACCCCAGGCTGATATTAGCAATTACCTAAAACTTACTGAAGCAGCAGGACGAATCTGGTAAGTCTGGATGTCTTGTGACAGTGTCTGTGAGATGGGAGTAAGTGACAAGCACAGAAATGTACAGCTGTGGACACCCATGTGCAGTTTTGCCAGTGCAGAACAGGGCAGGCGCAGTGCTTGTTGGTACTTCAATGATTCCTTCTGCTCTCTCTGACTCTTCGTGTACTTGAGTTTGTGTTTCAATTGCTGTTGTAAAGGGCTCTACAGAATCCAGCATGCTGTGTAATAATTAGTGATGGTTTCAGCCAGAATCAGGTCAAAAAGTTATGAAGTCATTGAACGTGTGTGTAATTTCCAGCGGGCAGCCCCATAAATGCCATCCTGTCCAGCCTCTGCAGTGACTGCATGTCCTGTATGTTCCCTTTGCTCTCTGCCTCCCCAGTGTTTCACAGTGGACTGGTCCTCACAGACTGGGGTGTTTGTTCAACCACGGAGACCACGTGGTGGCTGTGAATGACCTGCAGCCCCAGGATGTGGAGGAGGCTTACTTCTTCATCAGCAGGTCCTCAAGAAAAGAGGTAAGCTCGACTAACCTTGACTCAAAAGTATCGAGCCAAATGAGAAAACAGTTTCCTTTTTGCATTTCGAGAGGCTCAATTCAAACCAGTTTACTCTGCTCTAAGTTTGGCATTAATAACTCCAGAACCAAACAGCTCCTCAGCATCATTCTGATGTGGCATCTCATATTCCTGAGCTGTGTGGGGAATGCAAGGTCAGCACTGCAGTGTTTGAGGAAGAGTTTGAGCAACACCAAGAGATGTTACTGGACAACCATAAACTAGAGTTACTTGGGATTTTTTCTGCCTAATGCAAATAAATTGCAAATTTTGGGAAATAAACCATTGCCTCCAGTGGATGTGTAGCTGTTTATAGTGGGTTTGGGTATTGAGGGCAGAGCCCTGGACTCCTAGCTCCTATTGCTTATCAAACACTACACATCTCCTTGTGTGAGACTGTGTTTTTTGAAGAAAGTGGGACATTTCCAAGATGCGCTTTAACTCCACTGTGATCTACTACATGTGTCTCTGAACTCATATTTCAGTATCCAGGTTCATGACCCATATCCAGACACATTCATATTTGAATTTTGCTGAGAAGGTTGAGGTCATGAGATGCTGTTGCTACCTAAAGAAAGGGAAGCCAGTCTCAGCAAGGAAAAATACTCATCTCTCTTAATGGGGAAATTTAATTAGCTAGTTCAAATACAAGTCAGATAGTTGCACAAATGTTGATCAGATATAACAAGCTATAAAAATGTTCTTTTTTCTTTTTAAAGGTGAAACTTACAGTACGTAGGATTCCACATTCAGATATCTTCCATGCTGAAGGCTGCTCATGTTCCTGAAAAAAAAAAGAGACCTGAGTGTTTAAGTAAGTGCCAAAACTCAAGGGAAAAATTGGGGAGGAGAAGGTGATATATGGTGTATAGAGATAATAATCTTCATCTTCTTGAGCTGCCAGCCATCTTTTGTTGCTGAAGTACAAAGAATGGAGAATGTTGATTTCATTTTATGTCCTAATAACTTATTTTGTGGCACGAAGGGCATGTATTTGGCTATTTCATGTTGGCATATATTTCTGTTGAGTGGAAGAAAATGAGAGTTAGATCATTTACATGACCTTTGCGCTGTGTACACTTTGCATTTCAGAAGAAAGTACTGGTTCATGCCTCTGCTCACCCCTTTACACTGAGTTAGTCTGATTTATACTGAACTCCTAATCAGTTAGGGGTGGGCAAACAACCAGCATTTGGACTAAAGCCATGTTTTCCCTGGATTCCCCTTAGCTACAGAAAGGCACAAGCAGCCAGCTGAGGGCTGCAGTGTTGAGGGAAGGCTGGTAAATAGAGTGTTGTGTAGTGATTCAGTGGGGCCTCTTTTTGTGTTATGCCCCTCTTATGTTACAGCCACAAAAACAAATCCAAGGGAGGACAGGAGGGAGAGCTGCTTGGAGAAAAGGAATGTGTCTGGAGTGCCTTTGGGTCCACTGACATCCAAAATAAGCCCCAAGTGGAAAAGAAATGAATGGGTTTGGGAGAGAGAAGGGCTGGCCTGCTCTGTGAAAGTGTTCCTGATAAAGACAGCTGGGAAAACCACAGAGAGAAATGATGTATCTGAAGGCTCTCATGCCAATGCAAATAGAGAAATTCACTCTGTGTGTTTCTCACAGAGAATGTTTTGATGCTACCAAGTACTACCACAGGGATGCCACTGGTGCAGCAGAGCAAGTTCTTATTTGTTTCCCAAACAGGGATATTTCCTGTAAATATTTATTTGTGGATATGTCTTCCTTGCATTGCTGCCATAGAAACATGACCAATTTTCAGCTGACATCATGCCAAAAGGAAATTGATAAGGAACTACCTTCAGGAGTGCTTCAGTGGATGCCAAAATGGAGTTTTGTCCTGTCCTGGAGTGATCTCTGTTGCTTACAGAGCCATGGTGTGACATGGCAGAACACATACCTGTGCCCTGTATGAACCCCGTTTTGTGTGGAGATTTTTTACACCCACATATTTCTGTAAAACAGATAGTGTCAATATACAGTGACATGGCAACAAACAGAATCACTGCTTTCAGTACTGGTAATTTTATCTTGCCAAATACAACCAAAATAACTACTGGGTTTAGCAGGCACTGGATTACTGATATTAAGAGATTTATATAAGCTTTGATTAAGGTGGATTTGGCTCAAAGGAGGTATTTGTCCAGCTTCCAATTGAATAAGGCCAAGTATACTACTACGGTAAGGAACTACACTCACTAAAAATCAGCATTGGTGCCAGTTACTGCTGTAGTAAATTTGACAAATGTGCTGGACTTTAAAAAAAATTGTTATAAGATTATAAAATTCAGCTGAAGATGAAAACAGCATCAAGTAACTCAAAACAGGCAAACACAAATACGTACATAATCTATTCAGACTCAGATCCTGTTCAAAGGATTAATTTCCAGACTGAATGTTTCCACAGCCTGTCTCTTCTGCTTTTGAGATAAGAGTGTTTGGGACATGCTTGTTTATCAAGGTGGGAAAGGATCACATTTTGATATTTCTGTTTCAGTGGTGTTCAAAGGCCTGTTTGTGCTGAATTCTGCATAAATACAGAGGGAACTCCCAGTTCTGGAACTAAAGAGGCTGAAAATGGAAGAAAACACATTCCTTGGGAGCACTTCTCCAAAGCTGCTATGGGACTCCTTTGCTCTGCGCTGCTGCTTCGAGCACAGCAAATCCATTTCTGCCTAAGGAGCCCCTGAGGGATGGGATGGCTGGCTATCCCTGCACAGGGCTTCTTCCAGTTCTGCAACTTTGTCAGTCTGCTAGGACAGCCCTCATGCCTGAATCCTAAAATCACAGATCACCTACTTCAAGAGTATCTACTGAGGATGTTGTCCTCAGCCTTTCCTCTCCAAGGTTTGCCTCAGCTCTTCTTCTGAACTTTAGAAAAGGAAAGTCCAAACCTTCCTGTGTTGTTCCAAGACTCATCTCTCTGTAAAATTAGGAGGTTTTTTCCCAATATTTATCCTAGACATTTTTTTCAGAAAATTAACATGATTTTTTATTACCCTGTTTTCAGTGGGCATAGGGAATATTTGGATTGCCACTGTCTCCAGACAAATCTTCATTGTGGAAGGTATTTTTTCTTGTTCTCCTTTCTCTTTTTCTTAGACCAAACATCCTGCATTCCTCCATCATTTTTTTCAAACAGTGCCTGCAAATGGTCATATGACACTGAACTGTGAGACAAATACCTTGTGTTTCCAGTTATGGATGAACAAAGGAGGTGAGAAATTGAAATTCAAATAATTTTATCAAAAAGAAATCCAAAGCCATGAAGCAATTTCCTAGAACTTCTTAGAGAAACATTTCTCAAAAGAGGTGAAGAAGATCCCCCATGGTGGTGGGAGAAGAGCCACCTCCACACAACCTGCTGCTGAAGCAGATGTTGAGCACTGCACGCTGCACCTCTCAGCCACGGAGGAATATTACTTTTGAACAAAACCAGGATTTGGTTAGATATAGCATGTACAGAATAATTCCAGAACATTTTAGAAAACTGGGGGATTACTTCTGTGTTTCAGTAAACAGTTGCAGATGTGTTACTCCATAATTGATCGTTATGTCATTTTGCACAACGCTAAATGCAGATAATTAATGTCACATATTGGCTGATTCATAACACTTACAGAGATACAATATGGAAATGACATTGGTACAGTAAATTCTGGTAGAATGTGTGAAGTTGTCTGCCCACATATGATTAATAAATGTGTTAACACTTCACCACACATTGTGTGCTGCAAAACACCTCATTTTCTCCTAACTTGACTTCTCCTTGTCCTGCAAAGATTACCTGTAAATTCCCAATAATCTGCAGCTGAGTCACCAAACAGCCCTTTTTTTAAAAGCTGCAGTTAAATAAAGATTTAGGTTGTCTCCCTGGCTGTTAATTTGTGGCACATTCATGTGCTGCACTCAGTCATTAGTGGCTTCTAATATTTCCCCTTGGATTCCCAAATATGAATCATGTTCTTTCTACCACTTTAGCAGGAAGATGGCAATTGCCCAGGAGAAAAGCAAGTCCTGAAAAAGAGAGAGAAGGGAATGGTAAGGGAAGTCTCCATATTGCTGTGAGGTCATTGAAGTTAAGAAAAATAAAAAGCCCATTGAGCAGAAAGCACAAACCAGACCACACAAACTCCACAGTTCTTTTCAAGGACAACACTCCTGAGAACTGGGGTTGGAGTCATAAACTGATCAAGAGAGTACAAGTCCTGCAGGAGAGTGAGTCCAGCCAGGAAAGGTTATGTCTGTAGTGCCCACCCTGAACTGAGCCAGAGATGAGCTCTGTGTAATGCAGTATCTCGCTTATCAGAGTCCCTCCAGCCTGGGGCATTAGAAGGATATAGAAATAAATACCTATGTATTTAATAGGGACATCTAAATAACAGCCAGACATACTTCAGTGTGGCTGGAATTTCTGCAAAGGGATTCAAAGAGGAGCAACTGCAATAAAGGAGAGTGATGTCACCCTGCACACTGAGAGAGCAGATCCATGGTGAGCTGGGGACACCAGGTGCTTAATCTAAGTTTTGCCCCAGATTTTCTAGTGATCTCAGGAGAGCCATTTCCTCACACACATGCAGTAAAATTCAAGAAGTGGTTTCAGACACATTTGCATCATGCTGTCTCTTACCATGAATGGGATCTCCAGCATCCCATTCAATATTAGGAATTGCTTTAGCTCCCAGAACATTGCTGGAAAAGCCTCCGTCAGACCTGTATGTTACAGGCAGGAGGGCTGCTTCTTCAATGCTCTGTGCTATGGGGAGATGCTGATGTGCCTGTTCCATGCCAAGGGAGAAGCCATCCTTAATGTCCTGCAGAGACTGGCTTACCTGAGTCCCTTCAGCCGCTCTGCCACGAGGGAATGTCAGGTGATGTTCCCACTTCCCTGCAAGGAACTGGCTCACAACATCTGTGCTGCTTATGGAAGGCTGCTCCAGCAGGGTCTGCTGTGGCGGCAGCAGGACTAGACTTGCCACAGCAAGTGTCTGACCGTGCCCATTTTTTCATCCTGGGGTGCCTGGGTTGATCTGTGCCTGAGAATTCGGTTTTTTTATAATCCATCAGTGGAGGGTGAAGTTAGAGTGTTGGTGGGATCATTAATACCATGGCTATCAGTGGTGCTAATCTTTTAAAGTGTTGGATGTTTGTGATATTCATCAGTAGGGACATCACTGAGCTACATCCTTTTTTTTTTTTATTTCCTGCCTCTGCAAGTTTTCCCAAGAAACCTGTTTCGGTTTCTTTCTGTGCCTATAAAACACAGCATAAGGCCATGGTTTGTGCTTCAAGGCTGTTGGAAGGATATTACCTCCATCAGTGATGAGGGTTGCACAATTTTTTTAACCAGGAGAAGCCAATGTTTTTGAGTACTTGCTCCTCAGCAGCCCCTACTGATCAGTCACATAGTCCACACCAGGACATGTTTTGCCAAAATAACCTCATTTATATGCTAAATGTCCTTAAACTAACTAAATGCCCTACAGGAATTCTGGCCTTCTGTCCTCCAATTTGCCCCTCTTCTATTTTATTCAATGTCCAAATTCATTCTTCACAGATGTCATTTTGCTTCCAAGCAATTGCCCTTGTGCTCCAATTTCTAAGAATGAAAGTGAATTCTGGCAGCAACATTTCTGAGAAATCCCCAGTAGTGGAAAAGTAGCAAGGGGGGAGAACAGAGAGGAAGGAAAACTCAGTCGTGAGGAACAACTATAAACGGCAAGAGGGACTGTGGGTAGGAAAAGAATATGTCAAAGATGGTAAAACAGGAGTTCTCTGCTGTAAGTACATTTTTGTTATATTTGGTGATTTAAAAAAAAAATTTGAAAGTCTGGTTCAAGTTATTTCCTAGCATCAGACAAGTGGCAGTAAGTAGCATCTGCCCTCAAGGTCAGCTAAAACATTGAAATAACTCAGAGTAAATATGTGTCAATCTCTCTGGCACCTGGATGAAACATCCCCTGCACTGTGGTCTGGTCACCCTGGGACCTTTCCATCCATTTGTCTTTCTAAATTCTGCCAATGGCACAAATACTGATGTTCACAAGGCTGGGAATAATGCAGGGGTGTTTTGGCGTTGCAACCAGGAGACAGGAGGATGTCTGAGCCTGCAGGAGAGGGTGGGCACTGCTGTCACCCCCAGAGTGATCCATGGTCCCAGAGGAGACCCACCCCTGTCAGCGGGCTGTGGCACCATGTAGTGGTGTCAGATGTCCCTTCGGTTGTGTTTGGTGTGAAAACCAGGTGAATGAGGGCCATTAGATCTTCTGCACTGCCCCATTAAGAGCCCTCGCAGAGCTAATGGACTCAAAAGCTGCTGCCACATCTTGAGCTGAACCTCCCTGGAGCAGGGGAAGTGCATGGCAGGTTTCTGCCCTGGCCCTCCAGAGGGGACAAAGCCAGGACACTGTCAAGGAATAGTGCTCAGCAAGGAGGTTCAGGAATGTTTAGAATGACAACATTCCCCTGAGTAACTCCAGCTGAAGTGGTGGTGCTGGTGTGGGCAGGGAGGATGCAGACCCCCAGCTCCTGCTGACAGCTGCTCCAGAGAGTCATCCCCTCCTTGCCCCCACCCTGCTGTCCTCAGCCCGACTTTTCCTGTGCTGCGAGTCATCCTTTGCTAAATGAGCACAGGGTGCTTCCCTGCTCCCCCCACCCCACTAATATCTTAAGACAGTCGGGTAATTAATCATTTCCTAATGAGCTGTCATTAGGTGTACCACTGTCCTGCTGCGTTCATCCCTGTCTTCGCCACTCCCTTGTCAAATACCGAATACTTTATGTGGCAGAAAATCAGGAACCTTCACACACTACTGGAAATATTTGTCATGTCCCTGAGGGCACCAATAGCCCATAACAGCCCTGCCATGGCCCACTGCCCCCAGGGCTGTCAGTCCCTGCCCCAGCAGTTCTGTGGGATGCCAATTGCTCCTGCCTGGCTGTCGGCCCCACCGATGAGCTCCAAGGAATGAGCTGGGCTGTGACCACGAAGGTGTTAGAGAAAAACCAGGCTCCTGCTGTGCTGCAGAGCTCAGTTCCTCAGATGGTCGCTGGGTAGCAGCACAAAGAACAGAATTTCAGCTTTACCTCCCTTGTTCAGGCAATAGATGTGACCGAGAGCAGGGCAGAGAGCCAAGCAAATAACAAGGTCTCAGTAACAAGAGAAATCCAGCCTGCCTTTCTCTGATTGAAGAAGCCCTGCTGAGATAAATGCTCCAATCCATCTCTTCTCCGAAACAGGAGCTGAAAAGTGGGTCAGATCCTGCTGCTGGCAGTGCCGCATTTGGGGAGGCCTCTGCTAGGAGCTGACAAACGACTGGAGCGGTTAGAAAAAATCAACTTTGCTTCTCACAACAGAGTTCACTGAAATCATGGTCTCTGCAGGGAGGATGGGTGGGTGGCAGCAGGAGGCAGCACATGTAGAACCCCGCAGCCAGCCCTGGTCTTGCTGAACTCAGCTCCAAAGTCACCCTTGTTGGCATTTGTGTCCTCGTGTCACCTTTCCTCGGGCGCATTGCTAGTGCCTTTTTCCCTGAGGTGGTGAACTTGTTTCCTCTTCCATCCTTGACATGCAAAGCAACATACAGAAGGAAAGGTGAATAAAGTTTAACTCAAATGCCAAATGGGAAAGCTTAGAGGTTTTTAAACTGTTTGGTTTATATAAGAACTTACTGGAAACTGGCGCAAACAAGTGCCTATCTGCTCTGAGATAGCAGAGCAGATGTGACAGAGTGGAAAAGCCTCTTCCCTGCCAAAGTATTTGCTGGAGATTTGATAACAAGGTGCCATTGTACAACAGTGGGTAAAGGTCCAGAGTAGAAAGGAGAGAGAAGAGGCCTCCAGGAGGTGCAGGGCTCTGCCTTTGTGGGCTGCAGCTCCTCCACCAAACCTCCTGCCTGCAGACAGAGGTAAAGCTGGTTAGATTCAGTGGGAAGGCAGCAGTCAGAGCTCCTGTGCTGTTTGCCTTCTCTGCAAACAGTGACAGGCTGTCTTGTCCCTTCATTCCTGTTTGAAGGCTGGAATCTCATTCTAGCTTCTCTGCACTGCTGTGGAGAACATTAAATTCAGCACTCCAAATGCACAGTTATAATCTGTACCAAGATGTGAAAATTAAGTACAAGAGCTTCAGTTTTTAATATTGGTACTGACAAGCTTTCAGTATTTCCTGTGAATTTCATTCATCCCTGCCATATTTCCCACTAGATACTAATACTGTGTGTTCTACAAGTATTAATACTGGATGTTTTGCAAACACAGTTGGTTTGGAATGGTGGCTATTGAATAAAATTTCAAATTGCATCATTTCACTATAAATCCTAAACACATAAAGCAGCCTGGGCCCCACCCTCAAAAACGATGCTCTTATTTGTTTTGGTTCTGAAATGAGAAGCAGCTGGCTAAGGGAGGATGGGAATGTTTGGGCTGCATTTTCTTGTTCTCAAAACTCACCTGCTGCTTTTTGTCCTCTACCAAAGAAAACTCACCAAAAATTACTCAGATACAGAAAACACACCAAGGCAATAACTGCGTCTTTACCCTGACATGGAAACAAGTCTCCCACAATCTCCCCAAAGCAGTGTTCAAATTCAAAATTCATGTTCAGTCAAAATCATTCCCTAATTGCATGAAGGATGTATTTGAAGTCACACTTTCTTGAAAAGAAAACAAACTTAAATGGCAATTTAATTTAACAACCTTTACGAAGCTCATATCTGCAGACAGGTTTGATCAAATAAAGGAAATGCTTTAACCATGCCAACAGCATCTCAGTTCCTTTCTTCACTCCAAGTTGCTATCAATTGTTATTTCACATCAGGGTTTAAAGAGATACTGGCACCTTGAAGTTCCCTTTAGCTGCCCATATGCTTTTATTCTGCAATGCTTCACACTCACCTTCCCAGCAGCCTCCCCAGTGGTGGCCACAGGCCGTGGGTGCTTTCATGTTTCACAGCCAGCCTGAAACCCAGTGCCTGAGTCAGCACAGCCAGGAGCTGCTCTCCTCATCTCCCCTCTCTCCTCCTGCTACCCTTTTCCAACAGAGCTGCTTTTAGCTCATTTATCTGCCCATTGGGGTGATATGTAATCAGAGCAGGAGTCCTGATGGGAAATACAAAGTGATTCTTTAGAGGGGCTGGCTTTGAAAGCCACTCTGGGCTCCGATCAAGCGACTGTTACAGCTGCCTCTTTCATTTGCTTTGCCTTCTGCCCTGAGCCTGTCAGCACCAGACAAACAGGAAGAGCCTCTGGGATGTTCACAGGCCCCTCTTGCTTTAGTGAAATCTGGCAGTATTTGTGTCAGTCATTTGATGTGAGGTTAAGGACACAGACTGACTCCTCCACCCCACTGTCCAGGGGACCCTGGTCTAGTGTTTCTATAGCACCACAGAGATCCAAGTCCCGATCCACTGACTGTGAAAAGGTGGCACCTTTGCTGTAGTCAGAACCCCCAGTCTCAACCGAAATAATGAATACTTTCACTCAAGTATCTCTAATGCCAGCACTGCCCAAAGAATGAAAAAAAATTCACTTCTTCATTAGGAAAAGTAGAGCCAGATTCTAAGTCCTAATTAATGACTCCTGTACAATAACACTGAAATTGGGTTTATCCCAGGTCTGCACTTCCCAAAGGACTTCAGCTGCTGAGATCAGAGAGATGCCCCTTGGAACCACCAAGACAAGGGAAAACGTCCTGCCACACATCTTCTCACAAAATTCTTGTTAGTTATATTTAGTTTTCAACATCTGCTTGTATGTCCTCCTAGGCAATCTAATCCTGTTATTAAAATTCTTTATTGTAAAGAGAACAAAAATAATTTATTCCTGAGTTTAGATTCTGAAAATACTTTTTCCCATATAAAGGAGGCCAAGTAACTGGGTAACATGGAGATCTCCTTCCATGAAAGTGGATTAAATGCTCCAGAATTCATCTACACAGAAAACCCAGCTGGTGGAAGTGCAAACACAAACCAGAAGGAGGGAGGAATGAAAGCAGCCAGTGGGCCAGTGCAGGAATACCCACAGCAGAGCAGGCAACTGGAAACAGATCCCAGCACCAAAGTCTTTCTGCTTTGCTGACTGAAATGAGCCCATCACCATCTGCTCCATATCAGGGCAGGATGAACTGGGTCAGTCCAGCAGTTGCCAAAGTCAGTGTCTTCCAAGATACACCATCAGAAATAAGTTTGCTTTTAAAAGAAAAAAGCCCCAACCTTTCATTCTGGGTAACAGGCTAGAAACTGTGATAGCAGGAGGTAAGGAGCCACAGAGAGGTAACAGGTGCCTCACATTCATCAGGCTGCACTGAAAATTGAATTGTTTGGGTTCTGTGCTACCACTGGCACAAACTGAGGGAACTGCAAAACCCGGGACAGCATCGGCCTGGTGGGAGCCCACACACACACACACACACACAGACACTCATTCTCTGTAGGAACAATCATTCTTGAAAACATATGGAAGGCAAGAAGAGTTCTGAGTTGTGACTAAGATTTGACTTCAGGGTGCTTATTTCAGCTTTTCATGCTTGGTGCAAAAATTAATCAGGAAAAAGACCCTGAAGGACAAAAAACCCATGCATAATTCCTTAACCATTCAATGGCTAAAAGCAATTGCCTGCCAAATAGGCTCCCGAAATTTGCTCTGATTTGTACAAGGCATCAATTCAGGTTTGGTATTTGCAAGAGCCATAAAAGATACTTCTTCAGACACCTCCAAAAAGGAGTGAAATCCTAGGAATGAGCACTCCAGTCAAAGACAGTTACCAGTTCTTGTGACAGCCAGCTTGCACTATGCATGATATAAAACAAAAACTTCAGATTCCTTTAACTGCTCAGTTTAAACTGAAGCAGTTAACAATGCCATGTGTCAGTGAAATACTGATTCACAATTCTTTCAGTACAAAGACTTCTTCCATCAGTTTCTCACAGTTGCTTCTCTCATAAGACAGAAATAAAACAAGAGACTTCACATTACAGAGCTCGTCATTCAGAGACAAGGATCTGTTTATACTTACACTGATCATTAAAAAAATGTTTTTACAACATAAAATGGCATTGAAGATTTCAAACAAGCTACTTGGAAGGGTTGGGGGATGATTCTTTACATATGATTCAATCCTGGAAGTTTGGAACAGTTTTTATTTTAGTGATTAAAATTTTGCCAGTGTGGCTGCATGCACCGAAATACTTCAGTATCATGAACACCAAGCAAATACAGAAGAAGCAGCACAGGATAACCTGGTAGGATTAAAGGCAAAAAAATGCAAAGTGAAATTTCCCTTGCTGCTGCCCAATACTAGTTTTTGTCTTGTTTTTCCAGAATACAGGTAACAAACCTGTACATAAGGAACCCCGCAAACCCCACTGGGGATTGCATGGTGAGGAACCACTTCTGAGAACTGGCACTACAGAGGACACAAGAGCAGCTTTAGACAACTAACACACACAGCACATTCACCAAAGGCATTTCAGACAGACTGTTCAGCTCTGGCACTGAAAGGAAATGCATTTTGCTCAGAAAGAACACACAGGCATAGCATATATTCTTTATTTTAAAAAAGATAACTAAAAAAAGCAGAAAATCTTGAGCAGAATGTAGGTAGAAATGTCTTGTAAACAATTCTCTGAAGTACCTATGCTGCAGGAGCCCAAGTCAATCCTCTCACATGGTAAGGTGGTTTTTTTTTTTACAAGCTTTAAATCACAATAGTCAGTTCTGCCCCATGAAATGAGCTTCTCTGAAGCCTGAGTTGACAGTGTGTGACATTAGCTTAGTATTGTCTCATTTATTACAATAACTTATTTTCAGAAATTATTACCCTGGAGACTGTTTAATTCCCAGCATTACACATCTGAGCATCTCCACAACCTGAGGAAAATTAAGGACAGGGGAAAAGGAATAAGATAAAAATAACCTGAAATATGAACTTATAAAAATGGTAAGTTATGGAGGAAGAAAAAGTAGTAGATAGACAAGAAAGCAAGGTGCCTTTTTTTCTTTCCCCAAATTTATCTTTCCTCAGAGAATGGCAGTTTAGTCCTCCTTAAAGAAAGCTCCGTGGAAAAAGGAGATAAATAAAACTCACAGAAACTCAATTCCCACTCCAGCCTACCTCCTTTGAAATATACATTCTTCCTTACATTTATTTATGCCTATTGCCCTCAGCCATCCAGTCTCTAAAATGCTTTTCCATCAAGCTTCTGTCTCTCCAGTCACCAACATTTACAGTGGGGATGATTTTCTGTGGCTTCAACCACTGAACAAAACGCTTCATTTCCAGGTAACTGCTGTGTTCACTGTAAGGAATCCCTGAAATGAAAACAAATCACAGCCATCTGTCAGTCTACTTAGCTTCCCCCAAGCCTTCCAGCTAAGAAATACTTTAGATAAAAGGGTTTTCTAAATTCCCGTTTTGGATCTAAAGTTTACAGCTAAGGTAAAACAACCTCACCCAGCAATTTTCCTTCTAGGAAAATTACCTTGCATTAAGTGACCAAGTCATTCATCAGTGCAAACTAATCATCATCAATGACCTGGTTAAAGAAATGTTAGGGGATTTAGCTCCACCCATGAATCAGAACTGAGAGGAAGACCCAGTCTCTCAGAAACAAGTAAGACATGGAATGAAATCTTGGCTCTGGAACTGCACTGCCACCAGCATCAGTCAGGCAAAGACTCCATCCCTGAAGTCTCTACCTGTATGAGGTGAAAGCCTTTATTTGCATGAGAACAGGTTCAAAAATGTATATAAAAATCTGCATTTATAGTGTTCTCAATTATTCATTTCACAGATCTCTCCTGAAGAGATCTGTTTGGTTTCTCAATGAGTTACCAGAAAAAGCAGCAGTTAACAAAAATCAGTAGGAGTTTCCGGAATAAAAAGAGGAAAAGCATCCACATAAAGCTAAATGCACTGAATCTTTGCCACTCTTATACCATATATAGTGATCTTTCCTCTTGTCTGAGGCTTGATATCCCCCAGAGAAAGGCATGAATCAGAGTAGGTCCACCCTGTAGGTTTGAAAGCCAGAACTTGATCAAAATTATCAGAAAACTTCTTCAAGTGATCTTGCAAGCCCTGTGGAAAAAAAAAATAGCATATACTTAATCCCATTAAATAGCTAATTAGACTAAAGGCTGGCCATTTCATGATGGAGAGGCTTCAGACTACAATTTATTTTCATGTGCGGGTATTTCTTAAGTATCATCTACCTTGAAATTATTAATGATTAATATTGACATTTGCAAAACAACTTGTCCCTTAGGATCTCAGTTCCTTCACCTCAATTAAGCACATATGAACAGCTTTGCATTACAGATGAGAACACATAAGGACTAATCACACCTTCTTATAAATCTTGCTCCACAAGTCATTCATTTCCTCCTCTAAACTGGAGCTCAGCAGCTGAGTGGAGATAGAAGATGGTGAAAAGCTGTTTCAGTGTAAAATCATCTGGTTAATTTGCAGTGCCACAGAGATCCTGACACCTGCTTATGCCCAGAAGTAACCAGAGTTAATTAAGTTACCCCAAAAAAATTACAGCAAGCCAGTGCACGAGCTGAGTATTGCTCTGAGCACTGAACCATGGTTTACCACCTCTCCAAGATAAGAAAGGACACCACCTCTCACCTTTTCACCCTAAAAAGAAAATTACCTTGAAAAAGTTTCCAAGTATAAGCAATGTACAATCCTATTCCTGGATAAAGTGAAGTCAGTATTGCTTCAAGTTAAAAATAGAAAATCAATTTCATGTGTCCTGTATAAAATCCTACAGGCAAATTCCTAATTTGAAAGCCTTACAAGGTTACAGAACTCAGAATCATAAACTTTATATTAGAAGGAGAGGGAGGAATACAAAATAAAGACTGATTAGAAAGAAGGGCAGAGGGGGATAGATGGGCTGTGATAGAACATTAACCAACCTGTCAGACACTTGACAGCTATAAAACAGGGCAGCAGAAAGATACATAAAAATTTTTCAAAACCCTACCACAGCATACATTTCATTCAGCAAAAGGAATTATGGCTCACTGCTGTGACTCTGAATACACTGTGAATGTTCAGTCATCACTTGATTAAAGGTATAACTGTATCAGTCTAATTCTCTTCATTTTTGGGAGGATTAACATAGCTTAAGGTAATTATTCACGTATTTGCTCCCCTTGCTCTAATGAAATCTAAATATAGTACTTCAAATCCAATGATCATTGTATTAACAAATGCTGATCTCCTTTCAAATCTTGTTATAAATCAAGTGTGCAACATTCACATTAAGGATGCAATTTCAATCTTATAAAAAAATAATTTGTGCTTTCAATCACAAGCACTTCTGAAAGTCTCACCTCAATACCAGTAAAAGACCTTGCTGGGCTAAACAACTTGAAAGAGATTCATAGACCCCCAGAGCCCAGTTCCCTGGAAATTTTCCACTGCATAGTCAAGTGCCAAAGGCCTCAATTTTTGAGTTACAAAAAATTGTTTGTTACAAAAGAACCATGCATGGATTTTGGAAAAGACTGCCTCTTTCCCCAAAACAAATTACCACAGTGTTTACTCAGAACAAGTTCATTTCAAATGCACCTTCCAATTTCTTCGTTTATTACTTTAGCCAACACTGTTCTAAACCTTCATCCTTTTAAAGTGGAAAATATATTTCACTGCTACACGAACCTCCTTCAATCAGCATGACAGCCTGTTAGTCAGAGTGTTGCTAAAGTCAGAAGTGCACACAAACAGATTCCAGAGGGTAGGAAAAGACTCAAACATGATTAAATATTTAATTTACCACCAGCCCTAACACCACTTAAACTCATCTGGCTTATTCAAGAACAGCCATTTGTCAGTACATACAGCAATCCCTGCATTTTACTGGGGTAAAACCAAATACTGCAGAGAAGTACCACATCTCTGATTTTTTAAATATCTTTTCTTAACATATATCAAATCCAAAAGTAAGATAAATGATCATATAAACTTATCTTTAAGCATTTAAAATTCTCCACACTTTACTGGCACTACATTCCACCCAGGCACTCCTCTAGCTGCTGGTCTCACTGGAAGCTGGGCACTCTGAAAGTTTCCCCAGCGTGCCCAGCTCACATGGACACAACATTACAAACAATGGCATGAGAACACACTCAACTTCACAGCTGAGGTCACAGCCCCAGTACAGAGGGCCCTGCTGTCTGATCAGGACTCTCATCCACGAGATCACTGTGCCTTTCATCTTTCCTGGCCCTTTCCAGGGTGCAGGCATGGCTTTTGTCACACTGTAGATTTGTCTAGAACCTCCTGATCTCGGAGGCGAGACCCTGCATGACACAACTGCCTCCCTCTGGGAAGTAAAGCTGTCCTTGAGGGTACAATCACACCCTGAAAATCCAGCTGTGTGAGCATCCATGCATGCTGGGACACGTGACTTAGCAACCCAGAAATCTGCAGAAGGAACTAAAATAAATTACTGTTTAAGACAACACAACACATTAAAAATAAATCCATACACATTTCCATTACTCATTTTCTGCTTTGTAGAAACATCATGGAACCAAGTTAAAGCATTAAGATATTAAGTTCCATCTCCTGCAGCTCCATCCAAATCATATAGCCTTTTTTATTCCTTTTTAGGTCAACTCTGACCTTGACTAGTCCTGCAGCTAAATACCATCTTGCTCTGAAGGATTTGCTTGAGATGGCACAGCAGGCCTGAAGCAAAACAGGAAAATTAATCCAAGTCTGTAAGGCATAAACAACCACAGCTTTTCTCTTTCTTCCAGGTTACCTTTAATCTACAGCCTGCTGCTTTACCTTACTGCCCTTCAGTATTTGGTAGTCTGTTTAGTATACCCTAGGAATGTCACCTTCCTAAACTAAGAAATTCCCAGAAAAAAAACCACTCAACAAAAACTCAGTGTTTCAAATCTCAACCAAATGTGTATTTGAAATCAATTTAGATGAAATAATGTTTTAAAATTAGCTGGTTTACTTGCTTTTGGGACAAATATTAGAGAACTGGTAGTTGGCCATGTTCATAGGCTGCCTCAAAACAGAGGATTCAGGCAGAAAATCCTTTTAGTCTTTTCCTACGCTGGACCAGGTAAAAGGCAAAAAACAGGGACGCCATGTCACAATATACTAATTGCTAATAGGACAGATCAGGCACTCATTACATAAATCTACTTCAAAAAGGCCTGCAAAGAGCAGGTCTTTGAACAAGCCTCACCTTATCTTGTACAAGCACCACATCATGTTTGTAATTGTGTTTCATTTTCGATGTATTGCTACATGTCAAAGCTCCACTAAATAATATGATCGGACAAGAGGTTACAAAGCACCAAACAGCACTGGCTGGGAGGAGCCAAGAGAATTTTACTAGCAGGTTCATCAATAGAGTCTATTTTCTGTACTTACCTTAAAATTAATTTGCATCATGGGAAGAACATGAAGCAAAGTACCCTTCCAGTCCACACTGATGAGGGAATTAACAGCTGCTGACTCCAAGCACTGCAGGGTTTTGTACTTGTCACGGGACATGCTTGCTTTTGAGCCCAGAACTTCAGCAATTGCTTTAGGATTCATTAGGAAGAAATCAGATAAAGAAAATTGTAAGAGTTCTTTTCTTGGCTTGTTTTGGAGATAGTCCTGATTATTGTGCAAGGTAATTTTTACTATTAGAAAAGAAATACATATTCAACAGGATAAAGTGTTTTGTATTCTAACATTAAGAAGAGAAACCTATAATGGCTGTTGAAAACCTTTGTCCCCTACATTTTAGCAGTGGAATTTTGTATGGCAATTTGTATGAAAGAGAAGGAAAAGTACCTTGATACATTCTAAGTCACACTTCTTCAGTAGAATGTTACTGAGATGAACAGGTATTTCTAAGATGCCAGAAATGTGCAATTTTTGGAATATGTGACAAACAGCCCACAATAAAGACAGACTAAAGTTCAGTGACAGTAAGTCTTGTATTGATGACTTTAAATATTCTCAAAAGCACAAATGGTACATAGCTGGCTGCTCTTAGACATTTGGGCAATCAGCTTGGTTCCTGGTGCTGTAACTGAGTGAAGCACAGCACACAAGACCTCCATTTAATCAGAAAACACATATAACAAACTAGAAGGAAAAACTCAAACCAGAAGTCTAAGAATAACATCCCTTTGCTGTTTCCTGACAACATGAAATTATTAACAACAAAAATGTCAAAAAGACCTGTTTTATTTATTTTTAAATTGCCCTTAGCAATTTTCTCACCACAATCAATTAAAGAGGTTCATACATTTCGTATACAAACTGGCCAAATATATATTCACTGTGTGTGAGGGAAGTTGTAAACAGGGCAGAACACTATTTCTTCCAAAAGTTAAACTTATTAATTAGAAAACTAAAAAAAAGCAGGAAGATTAGTAAATACATTTAATTTCTTTACACAATAGCTGAACATTCAGACTAAACGACCTTTTATAACTTCAAGAAAGATACGGTCTAAAACTAAAATATATATAGATCCAGTACACTTTTTATACATACCTAAGAAAACTTTTTCTTTTCCAATGGAGTAAGTGCCACAGACAACTAGAGTTCGTGGGTTTAAAGTCACTGTCTCAAAGGCAATGTTGACAGCAAACTGGATAACCTCTTGTTGTGAAGGAAAAGTGTACTCAGGGCTACAGTATCTGGGGCATGGAAACAAAATATACCACTTTGTTACAAAAGATAAAAGACACCTGAAATTACCAAGAAGGCCCTCAAAATTGTAGGTACAGAGTAAGTGAAAGAGACATTATTCTTCTACATAATTTCAGTCTATTAGAAACACTGAGGTGCCCAGATGAAATTGTTGCAACAAAAATTACATTGAACATGTCAGTGTTTTCTCTACAACTATTCACTCTCTGACACCGAATTCTACATTTTCTTCTTCATAAATACTACGTGCTCTTTCAAGCTAGATATTTGTATCATGTCCTAGTTACATCCTTACATCTATTTTTTGTCATACACACAAACCATAATATAAGGCATTACTCATCCTCAGAAACATATGGAATAGAAATAAAAGTCTGCAGCTGGGCATTAGTCACCACTCACAGAAAAACAATTTTATATACATGAGTCAGAGAAAGATCTAATGAAAATCCCCAAAACTTATTCAACTATTTGGCATTCTTTCACCTTTGAATTCCTGCTCACCTCTTTTTGTAATAGAGTTGAATCCACAGAAAACTACTGTTCCATAAACCTCTGGCTTTAGAGCTGAACACTTAATGTATGAGTTTTGACACCCAGAATTTAATACTGCTTATAAATAATATAGTGATCTGAGCAAATACTTCAGCATCTTTTCCACCACTCACTTTCATTCTCTCATGTAACAGCATAACCAATGAACAAGCTACACATACATGAACTTTTAATAAATATCTGCTTTTCTTTAACACTAAATAGAGCTAACAAGTGTTATCACAGTAATGTCATTTACACTTACATTTATTTGGCTCACATAAAGTCTTACTAAACTGCAAAGAATAAGAGTAAACTGAAAAACAAATTCAATATCAAGACAACTCACGTGGTGTCGAGATAAAGGGTGTGGACTTGCTGACCCATCAGAGCAGGGTAGCGCTCCATGGAAGGGTCTGCCCTGAAGTCCCCTGTGTGCAGAACAACAGTCCCACTTGGTAGGTAGAAAAGGATCATTGTTGCACCTGGACAACTGAAACAAACAAACAAAAAAATCACCCACAAAATTATGTCAACTCTCTATACTGATAAACTGCTTTAAGAGATAGACCACCCTTCAGTAGCAGAAAGATGTGCAGAACAGCATGTTAAATCATAGCTACTATGCAGACTAATTTAGCTAGAAATTCCTGATTTCTAAAGGAATTCTGTGGCTAATCCTATGGACACACACAAGCTTGACTTGAGTTCTCACCTGAGATGGAAAGAAGAAACAAAAAACCCACACCAACAGTAAAGCAATCAAACATTAAGTGCCTTTCTGGGATGCCCCACCTTCCAGGCATGACAAAGATGCTGCCCCAGTTGCAATCATTTATTATTTGATTCAAAGGGGAAACAGCACACCAAAGAGAAGGAGCATTCGTGTTCAGGAGAAACAGAACTGTATTATGGCAGATTCATCTTCCTTCCTGCAGGACTTACTGGAGCGTTTTCTTTTAAATTCTATTTGTAGATTTTAAATGTTGCCCTAGATCCAGAACTCCCTGGTTATAAATACAACTCCCCTACTGGTGACAGTGAATCCATCGTGCCTTCTGCAGTTGCTTGCCAAAGCTTTCTGAAGGGCAAGAGCTCAGACTGGAAAACCTGAGTGGGACTATTTTAGATACCAATCATCTGCAAAGGGTAAATAAAATCTCAAAAAAAGAAAAACTGGCATGAATCACAGCTAAAATTACAGAATTGGTGAACTCTTCAAGAAGCTGAACTTTGTACCTAAGGTATGCACAGCTTTTAAACTGGAGCAGAGAATTAGAGAGATAAACAGGAAAAATGAGAAGTATACAAATTACATAAGCAACGAGGCTTCCTTCATTCCCAGAGAGGGTTCTCAGAGGACTTCATGGAGTCTCATCTCTCCAAATATAAACAAATCCTACACTAAGTGATATCCAAACCAGCTGTGATACAGTTCTGCATTTCAATATATGTACTGCAGGGAAGGACTCTTCCTCTAGCCATGGCCAAACAAGATACCAAGAGGCAGAACAGCAAGAGCACAGGGCTGGCAGTGAGGTGCTACTGAACTTTAAATCCAGTATTACCACATATTGCCAGTCAACAGACAAAAATCTCACCCTAAATCACTGAATGCAGTAGAAGTCTTCTCCAGATTTTAACAGCATCTTCTCTGAAGTTCAATTTTCAAAATGTTGGCTAGGCTATGTCTTTCACGGGATCCAAAGTACCACAATTTTCTTTAGCTCAGGATTTCCCTGTTGTCAGTTGAAGCTACAGACACCTAATGTATCTGATAATCCAACCTACTATGTTCCCAGCTAAACACCAAAAACCAGGAAGTGTCCAGACCAGTAAAAAAATCACTCAACCTCTCAACAAGCATAAAATTACGGAGCTACATATGGTTATCAAAATATACTAAAAAAAAAAACCTGTTTCATTTTTGAAGATAACTCACCTATTTCAAAAGCCAACTACCTGCAAGAAATTTTCCACAAGAAATGCAGTGATACCTACTGATTGGCATCGAGCAACAGCACTTTGATCCCATTGACCACACATTCCGTGTCCATCGGCAGCACGTGGACATACTGCTCCTGGACTCGGAGTTTGCTCTTCACTAGATTGCCAGTTATCTGGAACACAGAAAGAATTTAAAATAGGAACAAAAGCTAAAAGAAGTATTTGTATTATTGAGGGGAAAAAACCTCAGAAAAGGTAAGCAGTATAACAGGTGATCTGGCCTATGTTCAAGATTTGACTGACAAAAGACTCCCTGCAGTCTGCTCTAACTTTGAAGGTAGACTTACATTGTGCAGGAGATTGGTCTATGTGACCTCTAGAGATCCTTTCAAATCTGATTTTATTTCATGATATCTAGTCAGGGAAGTTTCATTAATCTTCTTCATTAGTCAAATCAGGGTAGGGATTTCTCACAAGCAAAATGCAGATTCCCCTCTACATATCCACTGACCCAACAATGGAACTGCTGATGATCTGTTTACTTTCATCAGTACAAAAGTGATTCCAGCTGCAGATGGACATGATGGTATCTAGCAATCTTGAAAAACCTTACCTTATTACAGTAGATTGGAAACCTGAAGTTCTTTGTTAGTCCACAGTAATGGTCAGAGTGAAAATGAGTAAGGAAATAAGCTGTGCAGCCTTCAATTTCTCCATACTGGAAGGCATCAACTGTAAAACCAGTTCCTACAGTAAATAAAGGAGAAGCCAGTCACGAAACATGCACAGTTCACAACCAGTCTCTAATTAGATACTGGTTTTGTTTTCTCCTTCCTTCTTCCCAATTAAAATGTAATAGTTACTCTGCATACAGCTGACAGAGCCATGTAAAAATTATCATGTTTTGTGTATCAGTCAACAGTTGCAAAAAGATTTCCATTTATTAAAATAAAAATTTCACAAAGTGTTCACACACATATGTTCAAAGGCCTCCCAAATATATTATTCAGCTGCCATCCTACACAGATGTCAACTGGTTAAGTAAATAAGACACATTTATCTGCATTCAACTGGTATTTTTGAAAGTTCACATAGATTGAAATCTAATACTAATGTCTTAACATAAAACAGATAACTGCAGTTCAACAGAATTACATTTTGCAATCAAACTGCAATTCTTCAATTATTCTAAATTTAATATTCCTCTTAAAGCATGCAATAACATAATTACTAAGCAAACAACCTGGGGTCTTCAAATATATCTGCTGAGATGAAGCGTGCCTGATTTGCCATTGTATGCTCTCAGTGTTTGTATAAAAATGTTGCATAAAAACAGCTGCATAGAAGACAACCTTTTTTTCTGTAAATATTTTCTAAATGCAAACATACTGATAAATGGTCCTTTTGCATTGGGTTATACTTTCTTGAACCACCAAACAGTGCACTAATTCAGCTGGTGGCACTCACATACAAATTTGCCAGGTCTTCTAGGAGAACTAGAAATAGATCCACTTACTTGAGGCTAGAACTTCAAGTCAAAAAAACACAGCACTCCAGTCTAAGTAAAAATCCAAACCCAAAATAACTCCAAGTGTTTGAGAGGTACCAGACTCAAAACTAACTTTAGAGGTGTGAGCATCTGCAGCTTAAGATGCTAAACCATCATCCTTTAATTTATCTAATTGTTTGAGGAGATACTGAGGAAATTCTTGGCTGTTTCATTAACTAATCTCTTGTGCTTGGTTTTCTTTCTTTCTTCTCATAGTAGCAATAAATCAAATTCCTAATACTATTGAATTTGAAATGCAAAATTAAACTCAATTCTTTTAAATTAGTGGAAAGGAAATGATTGCTATTGGCAGCCTTATTTTCAGGCACAATTGAAGTGATGCAAAAAATTAAATTCAGGAATTAGGAGTGTATATTAACCAGGGATATATTAAAAATAATTTAAGAAAGTAGTTACCAAGAATAAAAATACTGAAGCCTAAAATTAGGACAAAAACACAACACTCCAGCCAAAACCAAGTTACCTCTCACCTGGAATTTTCTTGTAGAAAGGGCAGTATTTTTTTCTCGGTTCTTCACCCGTATTAGGTAATTCTTTAAATTTTTTTCTCCACCTTCGCTGGCCACCTGAAGGTACCTCTGCAATGGCTCCATTTTTACCTGAACTTTCTGTAACTGCTTCTACATCTTCCACAGACCCCTCTGCTTTCCTTTTTTGCTGTCTGGGCCTCTTTGCATTAGGAGAACTTGGTATCTGCTTTTTCTCACTCAAGCACGCCTCTCCTTTCTGTTCCTCCTTTGCTTTGGGTTTTAACCCAAAGAAAACACCAATGTCCATTTGTTTGAGTTCTTTGGCAGGACTGGATTTAGTGTTCATAGTTGCTAATGAAAGAGGTGGCACTGATTTAGAAGAGATGGGGCTGGGAAAGCACACAGCAGCTGTACGAAGGTTTCCTTTTTTCTCCACTGCTGTCTGCAAACTCTCCTGGTGAGCTGTTTTTTCAATTGCACTGGCAGTCATTTTATCTGTATCAGTTAAAATGTTACTTGGCTCCCTCAAAACATTACTCTTCTGTGTCATAAGACAGCCAGCATCTTCTCTGTCTAGCAGTGACAATGGCTCAGTAAAACTCACGTATGCAGAATGCAGAGCACAAGCACCAGCATCTTCAGACTCTGTGGGTCCTGCTTTGGCAGGAGAGGAAATCAGTTCTGGCTGTTCAGCCTCCTTGTAACTAGAAGCAAAAGATGATCCACTGGCTACCACACTTTGCTGAGGATCTAGATGGTTCCGTGTATTTACTTCCTCACAGAGGGTTTTTTTAGTTATGAAATTTCCCACTTTCCTATGCTCATACTGAGGCTTCCTCTGCAAGAGAAGTCCATCAAATGTTTTAAATACCACAGAATTAGTGTCTTCTTCTTCCAAGTTCTGCACTTTGAATAATTTATTCTGTGATAGTTTTACTTTCTCCTCCTCTTCCTCAGTTTCCTCTTCACTTTCCTCAAATGTACTTAGTGGAGAATAAGAAATTTCACAGTCACTGAAGTCCACCTTTGACTGTAGCAGACTTGGCTGACTTGTATCTTTCTGAATACACAGATCTTTTCCTGTTTCACTTTCTTGAGAGGATGCAAGATCAAAAAATTCAAATTTACAACTGTTATCTGCGGTCTGTGTAAGCTGAAGTGTCTGCTGAGGTTTTTGAACACCTGCAAAAAAGGAAGTACTTTCACTGATTATATTTAGAGACTTCATTTGTGGTGAATTCCGTACCATTGATGCGCAGTCATCATTTGGAACATGTTTTATTTCCTTAGAGGGTTTCTCATTCTGTGAGGTTTCCTCTCCATGACTTGGGGAACAGCTGGGCTTTGCAGCAGTAGAACATGTCATCTTCATCTCCACAGCGCTTCCTGAAGAGTTTACAAGATAATCCCCTGCCCTGTTTGCTGCAAGCAGAAAGTGGCTGTAACGCTTGTAATGGGATGGAATGGTGGAGGTGCACAGTAAACCATCAGGACACTCTGTGGAAAGAGTTAAACAGAGGTGTAATGTTAAAATAAAAATCACATGTCACACAACATTTAGGATCTTTTTCTTATAAATGTAGCTATTGGAGGATAGAAGGCACAACTGAAAAGTCATTTTCAAGCTACCAAAGCCTCCTGCTCTGAGCTGAGAAATGAGAAGCTTCCAGCCTAAAACCAAAGAGCTGCTGCCCATACAGCACTATGCCTGAATTATACAGGCCATTAACAAGAAGAATACTTGACCCTGCTTCAATGCTGTGCTTCTGGTTTAGAAATGTCCCACATTCAAACATCAAGCTCAGAAAAGCAGCACCAGAAACAGCCAGAACACTTCAAATGTAAGTAACAAACAAATAAACCAAATCTCAATTTTGTATCAACCTGAAGTTTCATTCCAAATTGTCTGCTATTACACATTAAGAAGGGAGAAAAAAAAGGGTTATGTATTTACTTATATGAAGAAAACATTCAGCATTGAGACACTAGGAAAAATATCCATAGTTTTCCCTAAGTCTTTCCCAGAGAGTTTACCAGCCTAACTTTTCAGGCTTTTAAAGTGAATGCATAAACCAGTCAGGAGGATTTTTCACCTGTTAATTATGGGAGTGAGATGGAAATGAGGTGTTAAAACACCTGCCTTCAATTAAAAGCACTGCCAAAATCAGCATAAAAGGACTTACATTTCATTGTTTTGAAGAAGAAACTGAAGGAAAGTTAGGAAAATATAAAAAGGAGAGCGCCTGCATTACCTAAAGCATCCTTTACTCAAGTTTCCTGACTGTATGCTTTCTGTTTTACAAAAGTTATGACGTGTATTAAGGACATAAGTTGGATACCTGAATCTGTTCAGATATGGTATTTCCCCATTAAATCAGAATTTGGAATATGTCAGGTTTATTATTCTTGTACAGAACTTGAAACAAAACTGTATTGTGTTATGATACAGGAATGTTCATCTATAATTCTATACAAATTTCTAAATCATACTGGCCCACAAGTCAACATTTCAAGTAAATTGGCATATTTCAGCTTCCAAATGTCCATGGACAACTGGACCAATCACATAGCAACACTGATACAGAATAATAAAATCTGTATCTAAGGAGAAAGAAATCTGATGCCAAAAGTAGCACCTGTGTGCCTGAAGGTTCTTTTCTGACACTTAGTACTTGTAACAGCTTTCATTATTTCAAATATGCACCTTCAATTTGTTCAATGAAATACTAAAACTTGATAAACAGCCATGAACTTTTTTCCGAGTTTTGAGATCAGATTCTGAAATGAGATTTTCATGTCAGATTTCCGCATTCTTCACAAAGAAAATATTTCATACAAAAATAGGACTGATAAGTAAGCACATAATAAAACATTATAAAAATAATACCAACTACCATTCCAGATTTTGAGCTGAATATAAAAAACAAGGTTTACAGCAAGTCTGTAACTTTTCTCTGAAGGCTTTTTTCTTACTCTATCCATACCTTTATCCATACCTTTTTCAATGGGTCCTGGAGTTTCCAAACATTCATAGACATGCCACTGAGGTGTCTGGACCAACAGCAAGGAGAAAGGCATCTGGCAGCTGGGACAGTATCCATCCTGAACGGGTTTTGCATTTTGTGAGCTCTGTTCCGCCAGGCTACTCCGGCTTTCCTGGGAGTGCACACTACTGTCATCTCTGCACTGATCCACGTCCTGATCAGGCCGTGAGCTCTGCTTGGTTTTCTGAGGCGTATCAGTTTTTTCTACGGATTTCCTTTTCCTATTTCTCTTTCTTTTTGGCCTGCCCTTGCCATCACTTACGTCCTGCACAGTAGTGGAGATTCTCTGTGAATTACTCCGATGCTTTTGCTTCCTAATGGATTTGTACTCCCAAATGTCCTCTTCCAATAAAGCATCTTCAGACATGGCAACACACGAAATATTCCCCTTCCTTTTAAGTAACAGTTCACAAACCTGCCCTTCCTCCCGCTAATGTATTTCCCCTTCCCTCCACTCTTCACAGTCTGAAGAAAAGCTCCAGAAGCCCATGTTAAAAAAGCAACACTGGGCCACAAACCAAGCAGCAGTCCGTGATGGGACAGGCGCATGGTGGATCCTATCCCACAAAGAATTTAATGAGCGCCTCTTTGTAGATTTGCAATTTCTCCTGTTACACAGGGCCCAGCTCTGCAAAGCTTTCCAGGGTGAGCCATTTCCTTCAGCTTGTCCCCCCTCCCCCGTAAGCAACACCCGGCCTCGGCGGGGGCAGGAAGATTTTAAAACAAACCGAGGGAGAATTCAGCTACAGGATAATTGCCCGGGTGTCCCAGGATGCTCCTCCGGAGTGTCCCGTGCCTCCGGGAGTGTCCTGTGATGCTCCTTCGGAGCGTCCCGGTGCTGCTCCCCGGTGTGTCCCAGTACCCCCGAGTGCCCGGGATGCTCCCTGGGATGTCCCGGTGTCCCCGAATGTCCGGGATGCTCCCTGGGATGTCCCGGGTCCCGCCGGTTCTGCAGGCGGGCGCCTCCTCGGCCGTTCCCCGCCGCGGCCGCGCATTCGCTTCCGCAGGTTCGTCACCGCGGCTGTCGCTCAACTTCTCCTCTTCTCCCACAGTATGCACCCCAAAAAACCCCAAATCACACCGTTTAAATTACTGGAGCCTGGCTTGGACTTTTCCCGGTGCTGCTCACTTTTTACGTCTTAAAAACACTAAAGCAGCTGGGCGGGAAACACGGGCTGTGTTGAATCTGCTGCGCGGGAATCTCCACCGTGGGCTCCCTCCGGGAATGTGCTGCTGTGGATACCAAGGATACGTAAAAACAGGGAATAAGTGAGGAGGTCCCGCTTTAAGACGGACGAGTTACTGCGTGTCTGTGCTTGGTGCTTTATTTTCCTTTCGAATCGCGGTTTTCCGCCCTGTCGCCGCGGGCGGTGCCGAATGTGCGGCGGTGAAGCGCCAGGCCGGTAAACAGCGCCGGGGCGAGGCGATGGCGGCGGGCGGGCTGGCGGGGCTCCTGCCCGCCCAGACACAGCTCGAGTACGCGCTGCTCGATGCCGACACTGCCCAGGAGAAGGAGAACCTGGTCTACCAGTACCTGAAGAAAATGGACAGCCGCGAGCGGGACCTGACGGTGCCCGAGCTCGGCGGAGGTGGGTGGCGCGGCCCGGGCGGGGCCGGGGGTCTCCCGGGAGAGGCGGCGGAGCCCCGGCTGTCCCCGTGTGGGGTTTCCCTGGAGGTGCCGCTGCCTGCGAGAACCGGGCAGGGCCGGCCCCGTGAGCCGCTGTTTAAATGGCACTTGCAGCTACAGGAAACGTCACTCCTGGAGAAGCACCAGGAGCAAAGGGCAAGGAAAAAGAATCCTTTTAAACATGCTCTCCGTGGTACTGGCTGCAGAAACACGTTCTGTAAAGCCTCTCTTCTAAATCTCTTCCCATCTGTACTGTGTATTGATACCTGCCGTCTCTGGTCATAGTGAGAACCTTGCTAACTTCTCCGTGCGTTCTCCTGAGCCCCCGTGGTTTCCCGGAGCATCCCCGAGGATGTTCCCCAGCTCTGACTCCCCGTGTCTCACCCGCGCTTGTCAATTTTCCTGTCCCTGATGATAGAAACTATGCTGGACTTGTCATTCATCCTCCTGCGGTGGTTTGCCCCTTTCACACATTTCTGTCTCTCTCCTTGTACTCAGGGGGAAATCAAAGGTTAAGCCTTGTAAGATCCTGGAAGTCCTGCTCAGGGTCCTTTTAACCTTTGAGAGGCTCCCTGCAGAGGTGGGAGCTCACACCATGCTGCGAGACAGACAGAGACCTCTGGGGGTCTCTTCAGCGTTAAAATCACACCTATCAAGGGAATTAATTATGGCTTTTAACCAGTGGAGCAAAGGGAGTGCTCTCTCTGTCTAGATTTGGGCCCCTGAATTGAATTTTAGCTTTTGCAGTTAGTATTGTTTCGGTGTTCTCTCAAGGCTTATTTCACCTCTAAAAAGAGCTCAAATAAGTAGCCAATATCTATGCAAGGTGTTTTAATTCTAGTGAAAAGGGGAGAGATGCCGTAAAATATATAAACTACTCTGTTCTATTGAAAAGTAAACAGCAAAGCCATTATACTGTGAGAATAGTGCATATACGCGATGAATTATTCTCATTATTGTCACCAAAGCTACATGTGTATGCATCCATTTATGCTTATAAATATATGGAGGTAGAGACCAGTCTTCCTCTTAGTGAAACACAAAACAAGCCTCCTGCTGACTTGAGTAGGAATAACTTCTCCTGGAGCAGTAGGAACTTATTTTCTGAAACTGTCAGAGTGAAAAATTAGTTAGCTTTGCATTTGGTCACAGCTATCTTTTCCCTCTATGACTTTCAGAAATATTAAGAGATAGTAATGGCAGGCCACACTCTGGGTTATTTATTCCTTATCTTGATACCAGGTTCTAATGGGATCAGAGGAGGAAAGAATGTTTTCATGTCTCATGTCAAGTGGTTAAAATAAATGACCAGATGTGACAGATGTGTTATGCACATGTGAAAAAGTTGTATTTCTTCCTATGTGACAGAATTAATTTATACCTGACATTTCAAACTTTGAAAATACAGATCAAAGCTATAAGTGCAAAAATATTTCAATGACCTCTGAAATCAGTTTTTCCAAAACTATTGGAAAAAATCATTAAGAGTTTAGTAACTTTTAGTAGCTTTTCTGGGAGTTTTAAAAAATTACCCATATGACATTGTTGGGGATTGAATAATGTAGATCACATTTTAAAATGTGTGAATTTTGTTCTGAGGCTTGCATGTTCTTTCAATTAAAAGGTGCCTATTTAAAGATACAAACTACACTTTGATGTTACAGTAAATCTTATTAATAATATTTATTTTCATTTACTAATTATGAAGAATTATGCAACGTAAGGATGAGTTGGATAAATGTAAGACTTTGTTTTCTTTTCTACCTGCCTAGACAGAGATGTCAAACTCTTCTTTTTTAAAGTTAGAAGTGCCAGGAGCATTGTGTTATGTTGGTGCCTTTCCCTACCTTCCCCTAACTGGCTGTCACTGTTCTCTGGATTCCAGATCTACAATGGTTAAACACTGAAGGTCCTATTTCTCTTCACAAAGACCTCTGTGGAAAAGTTGTGGTGTTGGATTTCTTCACTTACTGCTGCATCAATTGCTTGCACCTGCTGCCTGACCTCCACGCCTTAGAGCACCAGTATTCTGATAAAGGTAAAAGTGCTTTGGCTGGCTTGGAATAGAATTTCCTGGCACTGTTGCAGGCTGAGTAGCTGAGTCACTTTGTGGCTGGTTACTAAACTGCTGGCAGTATTTCAGGGGTGTCTAAAAATGTGTTCTAATCTTTTAAGTAGCCTAAAAAAGGTGACTGTGTGTACTTCCATCACATTTTTAAATGGGGTTAAATAAAGTATTTGTTGTGTCTGTGTAATTAGACAAACAGGATATGTGCTTAAAGTCCAAATCTGATATCTCTATAAATAAGACAACTTTAAAAAAGCTACTCAAGGATGTGAGATATAGGCTCAAAGTTAATATAAGTATGTAACTCTCTGCACTTGACTGAGGAACCAGCTCTGAGTACAGTAAAGGTGGTAGAATTGATCTAGAGAGGTGGTAGAACAGGATATAGAATGCTTTTTTTTTCCCCATTGGAACTGAAATATCAAAATATGTAATCTTAATGTAGAATTTTTTTGGTATTGGTATCATGTTGTATACCATTAGCTCTGTGTTCTAGAGAGGGAATTATGGTCTTTAAAGTCACATCTGAAATAAATCTGTCTCTCACTCTGAATAAAAATGCAGGGTAATTTCTGTTTAGAATGTAGTGTCTTGTCATCGTGATGGCTTGGCAGAGATATGTTGTAGTCTTACACAGAGTGTGTCAGCTGCTCACTTATCTGGGATATTTTAATAGACTGAGCAGTGAGATGAAGAACAGTGTCACTTTCAGTCCTAAAAGTATTGTATAGAATACAATATATATGTAGTAAATAACATTATAATGTTTGTCCTGTTCTCCATTGCTGTTTCTGATTGCTTTTAATTTTAGCAGTGTTTGTTTTCACATGTTGCCTTTTTCACTAGAGAAAGAAATTGCAATATCTTTGAAATTTACATAGTGCTTTGGGTGGCTTTCCTTAGCACTTCACAGAAGATTCAAACTAGTTTTTCTGCCTTGGAAAGCTTAGGTGCTTGCTTCGGAGAAATTTGAGATGCAGTGTGATGTTTCAAATAATAGGAACTTTGTCTTACAAGGAAAAACCTTTTTGGGGAGTCGGTAAATTTTAAGTGGAAGGTGATTAGCAAAGGATAAGTGGACTGTTGTGGGTATTAGGCATGTTGGAAAGAAGGTGCAGATAGAGATTTTGGAAGATTATGTTGATCATAAAATGAATAATAACTTTAAATGATAACTATTTCATAGTATACTGTGAGTGTATTAATATAGCTGTCATATCCTTAATCTGTTTTTTAAGACTAAGGTCTTAAATCAACTGATAACAAAATATTCATTTCAACAACCTCTCCACACAAGCGTTCTCCTAAAAATGCTTGAACATCTCTATGCTGGTGTAGAAGAGGCTGCAGGACTCTGAACTAAAGGTCCACTTGGAGACATTTTTTTCCTTTGATTTGTATTAAACTTCCTATCACAGGAGTAACTACTTGAGGAATGCACTTTGCTCATGGGTGATAAGTGATTTTTGTATTTGAACTACCCCTCTAAGTTCTCTTTGGATTTGAGCTATCCCATTCCTGCAGGAACTGGAGTGAGAAAAAAGATGCTTGGGGTGAAAGTGGAGGTGAAAGGAAAGAAGAGCAGGTGTATGGAACATTAAATTTAATCCGTTAGGAAGCCGAGGGTAGCAGTTGGATTCAGGAAGAGATTAAGGTGCTTGATGGTTGAAACAAAAAGAAAAATACACTGGGGTTTTTTTCACTGTAGCTCTGTTTTAGTTCTTTTCTGCTGTTTTCATGTCTTGATTGTTGGCCCTTTCAGGATTTAATCTCTCTTTGCTGTGCTAAGTGTCTAAATATTAACATTACAGTAATACGCATAAATATATCAAGGCAGTGAAAGTTGTGAGTTTTTAAGCCATAGAAAAATATTTCAATACATGGTCTTATATCAGTGTGCATCTTCTTCACTCAAGGCTAACGAGATTTACTAACCACTAGGAGAAAGGGGAGGGGAGAGTTGTTAACTTGAGAAGCTTGAGAAAGATGAAAGTTGGAAGAATAAAAAATCTTACTTGGTCAAAGCATCTGTCTCATAATGTATTTGGATATTTAATCTCGTTTGACTACTTGAAGGTATATTGCCTATTTTTTCTTAGTTATATGCACAAACCTCAATATTTCTATAATTGATTGTACATTGTGTACATATGTACTCTGTACATCCATACTCTTACGACTTCTTTTACTGTGGTTCAAATGCACTCTTACATGGATCATGTTGAACTTCAGCTGTGTGATCACCAGACAGGAGAAGTTTAAACACAGGAGGCTGTAATGTTAGGGTGATCTCAAATAATTATAAATATTATAGTACATGTGCCAAAGTTCTATTGTCTGGAACTTCAGGAGATCTGTTTCAAAACGAAGACTGCTTTCCATGGGATTGAATGTCGCCCAGCATCTTTATCTGATATGTCCTCACTGCTATCTTCAGTGGTGCTATTTCTGTATTGCAAGTGGCATTCAGAAAGTTATTTTAAACCCCAGTGCATATTCAGTTCATGTTATCAGCAGTCCAGAAATTACTTCTATAAGAGGAAGTACTTTTTAATATTCAGAAATAGCTTGGCATAAATCCAGTGTTGTGCTCTGCTATAATCCTTCAAACAAAGTGTTTTAAATGGAGTGCATATTGTTATTTCTCAGCATAGCATCCAGCATTTCCACAGGAGTTTTCCTCAAGAGGGGATGTTGTACCTTACTTATGCTGTTCAGGTGTTCACTATAGAATTGTCTTTCTAGCTTTAATGATGTTTTTGAAAGACAAATTTAAGTGCTGGTGCTGATCCCTTCACAGTTAAAATATTTGACCTGCTGCTTGGACTTCAGCAGTTGATGACCATACAAGTTCATCTGTCTGATATTGCATCATTCTGCTCCAATAGAGTTGATAAGACTGTATCAGTTATAGTGAATTTAATTTTTTAATTGTGAAATGGTTATATTCAAGCCTGCCTTGTTTATAACAAGTGTTATTTGTCATTTTGTCATAGTTGTCAGTGCTACCATTTTTATTTGAAATATAGAATACTGTATTGATTTCAGAGGCCTATGCATTATATGTTTTCTTGTTTATCTAAAGGGAGATATGTCCAGGTGATTCCGGAATTCCACACTTGGTTGTTATTTTTGTGGCTTCTAGTTAACTGTGAAAAAGAATTTTCTAAAACACTATAGTTGTGTACAGAAATCAGAAGGCCAAGAGGTGTCCTAAGTATCTTTCAAAAACCCCACAGTATCAGTTGAACAGCTACAACTCACCCATAATTATTTTGAAAGTATTTTCTAGCTTAGTATGTAGAAGTTCAGGAACTAAAAGCAATTCATGTCAACCAGCTGGGGAAGTAATGGTCCTAAAATTTGGTAATTTTACTCAAATGTTATTTCTGAGTTTCAGTATTTTCTATACATAGTTATCTATATTCCTACTGAGATGTAATTGCTTTCTGTTTGTTCTAGTCCTCTCTCATTCTGAGAAGCAGTCAGTCACATTATGAGGTAACTGTGGTTCATTTTTCCTTTGTTTTTTCTTTTATTCAAATACATTTCAATGCACAACTTCATTTTTCTTTGCAGATGGTCTTGTTATTGTTGGTGTTCATTCAGCAAAATTCCCAAATGAAAAAGTTCTGGACAACATTAAAAGTGCCGTTCTGAGATACAATATTGTCCACCCTGTAGTCAATGATGCAGAGGCAACACTATGGCATGAACTGGAAGTGTCCTGCTGGCCAACCCTGGTCATTCTTGGGCCTCGTGGAAATATGCTGTTTTCTCTTGTTGGAGAGGGACACAGAGAGAAACTGTTTTTATTTACTTCTATAACACTGAAATTCTACAAGGAAAAAGGACAAATCAAAGATAACAACATCGGAATAAAGCTGTACAGAGACTCCCTCCCACCTTCTCCTCTGCTGTTTCCTGGTAAAGTGACTGTAGATGATTCAGGAGAAAGGTTGGTCATAGCAGACACTGGACATCACAGGATTTTGGTTACTCATAAAAATGGACAAATTCTACACACTATTGGAGGTAAGGATATGTATTTAAGTTTATTGTAGCAATTTCGGTTTAGGAGATGTTTGCTGTGCCTCCTGGGCTGATTCTTTCTTTAGAGGACCTGGCAGTTTGTAAGCATTGCCAGAATTTTGTTTTGTACTAAAATTGCTTTTACTTGATTTGGGGGGATATGGTGTAAGACCAGCAGTGGGAGACTGTTAATGCAATTGTTGGAGATGCCTTACAGTTTTTCTTTGCTTCATTGACTAAAGTTTGTGTTTTCATGTGATGTCCAATATGAATTACAAAAATGCGTTTTGTATTCCTCTGAAGGAGTTGCAAATGGTTTTAGATATAAAGGATGTACATCCACACCAAGCAGCAAGGTAGGGAAAAGACAAAAGACTGTAATGCCTCCCTTTCCAACAGAAGTGAATGTTGAATTGTTCTGGTGGTGGTGTGAGGAGAGGTTTCTCATGCGTGTTTTTTGGTTGGTTATTGAGTTTTTTCAATGGAAGAGCATTGCTGTATAGGATCTCCTCTTGTTTCAAAAGCAGGGCAGAATTGCTAAGAACAGTGGCATTCCAGTAAGTACTCAGGCACCTGAAAAAGCAATTGCCTTTACCACGTATAAAAAGACCTGTGTTCTCATCAAAACTGAGATGATAATGTATAAACAAGTTATGAAAAAAGTATTTTAAATTTAGTTACATTTATTACAAAGTTTATATTAGTAACATTTCAGCTTTAGAAAACTAACATCCTTATTTGTTTTTGTGAAATAACAACCTGCATTACAATGCAAATGAAGACAATTTGCACAGTCTTTTTATGCTTTACTGTTTCACAAATTAAACATTCAGCCTTGGTCTTTTTTTTAAACCTATTAAAATGGTCACAGTTACATCTTAATGCACCAAGTATGCAACTGTTAGGACAACCATAACAGACAGATTTAAGAAGTGGTTGAATCCTCAGATTACTGAAAACAATGGTTTATGTCCCAGAATCAGGACCTGTGTGCTGATATGTCCTATATTACTTAGTCTGGAATTGATGAATGCCTGCCCCAGGGCAGGATCCTACAAACCTCATAAAATACCAGTGACTCTGCTGTTTAAAGAAAGGAAGAAAAATTCTCTTGCTATTTGAAGTAACAGTGCATTGGCTAGACAGGCTTTTTATCCAAGTTAACCTGATTTATCATTAAGGCATTAGTCTAAATACCTTTCTCCTGTAGGATGTACAAAAAGAATTTCTTATGACAAAAATGAGAGGATTTGGTTTCTACTTGATATGTGAGATGAAGAATCTGCCTGCAAGCTACCCTTTAGTGTTCTGGGATAGTCATTAAACAGGAATTCAGAGGGAGTGTCCTAAGCTCCAAACTGGTATCCTCCTTCCTGTGGCACTCTGTGCTATTCCCTTCCCCGCGGATGTGCACCCACACTTACGAGGGGAACGACTGGAACCTGACACACAAGTACTTCAGTCCTTGGTGCCTGATAAGATCTAAATTGATTTCTGACAGGAGGTTGTAAAAGTTTGTGTATTTCAGTGACTCAGTTAAATGATTCAGTGGGCAGAAAATAATGTAATGAAGTTGATAATGCAATAATAAATGTGGGCATGCACAGAGGTTGAAATTGTTATTTGCATCATAAATCATGATACACACATAACTCACACCTAAATGTCTTCAGCTGACACATCCTGTTAATGCACTTTAAATGCTACCTCCTCTGAAATATGGTGCTTACCTTCACCCTGTTTTGTTCCTTTCTATTTCATGACTGTTCTGTGCAGAAGACTGTCTCTCCATCTTTCTTACTGTTCTTTTGTGTAATTAGTTCCATATCATATTTTTCCTAATTAGTTTTCTTAATGAGAAAATGTTGCTAATCAAATATTAGTTTCATTTGTGATTACACCAAAATCTAAACCAACTAAATGGAGTTGAGCTTTTGAAATTTTTCTTTCCTGCTGGCTTGTTTTGATGTAGTCAAGAATTTTAAAAAAGCTATAGCTTTTTATTTTTTGTCTTCCATTGTTACTGTTGTCCTTTAGTGCAATTTAGAACCCTATTAGGACTCCTCTAGAAACAATTTAGAACTCTATCAAAGACTTCTCTTTAAAATACGAGCTTAAAAAAGCAGAGAACTTGTGCAGAATGAGTTCAGAACTTAATAGCATCAGGCTATTTTGATTACATAGCACAGTGACTAAAATGAGGCTACACCAAATACTAATAATGTAAACTGTACAAGGTGCTGTGAAAGCAGCTCTTAGAACATGTAATTCTCTTAGAGGTTTGAATGTATGCACTTTATTTTTAAGGTGAGTTTTTTCTAAAATTGCTTTTGAGCCTGCTGTGTTTTATTTATAGGTCCAAACAGTGGATGGAGAGATGGAGGATTTTCAGAAGCAGCTTTCAACTCACCACAAGGGATTGCTATAAAAAATAATGTTATTTATGTAGCTGATACAGAAAATCACCTAATTAGAAAGGTAAATTTTCCATAATGAAATTCAAAGTTTAATCTCTTATGCTGTATTCTGCTTACACAGGTGAAAATTTACACTACATGAATTACTCTCCAAATAACATCAGAAAGGAAATTTGGTCCACTATTTTATAAAGAAATGCTGTTGTGCAGGGGTTTTTTAAGGGCTACATATACTTTTCTGCTTCCATTCAAATGGAAGTGAGATGGGCTACTCGTTATAGCAGAACAGGGTTTTGGTTTTGGTTTGGTTTTTTCTCCTAGTCACTCTTACTTTCCTGTTTTGAGGGATGTCTATTCTTAGTACTGGAAGCAAAAACTGGTTTTGTTTCACTTCCAGTAGTATCAGATTCTTATCTAAAGTTATTGTAGTGCTGTGGTGCAGTGGATATCTAAACTTCCGGTGGCTGTTTGGGTCTCTCAAATACAGGTAACTGCCCTAATACCAGAACTGGCTGCATGTGTGTTCTTTGTGGTTAAACACTTGCAATGTTTTAGCATGTAGGAATTGGATCTTTTAGGTTAGGTCAAATTTAGGATAGTCAGAAGTTAGGTTTGGTGGTGCAATATAATATTCCTTTATTATTTAAATTATTGTGTGCATCTCAGAAGATCTTGAACTCAGGTCCTCACCAGTATCCCATTTTTGGTCAGAGATCCCATTGTGATCAGAGGAGGTGCACCTTTAATCCATTTGAGGTGCCTTTGTGCTGTTCAGTAGGGTCATTCTGTGTTTCACTTCAAAGCCCTGGTCCACAAGCTCCCTGCACTGTTTTCACTGGGGTTGGCTGCCAGGTTCTATTTTGGAAAGAACCAAGGTTCCCTCTTGGTAAAGAAAGGAAGTTGTTACTAAAAATAAATTGTTTGCTCTGGAGGCCTCATCTTACTATTATTCATTGTGGTCTGGTGACCACAGGAAATTAAGTGGTGCAGGTATTAAAGACAGCACAGGAACACGTAAAGATCTGGATGGTATTCCTTCAGCATTTTCCATGATACTTAGCTGTTTATTTGTATGTGCCGTGATGGTATCCAAGAATTAAATAACGCAACAGCTACAGGACATGATTTCAAATGCTTGTGCAGACAACAGACCTTGCAAAAGGACTGCATTTACTGCTACAAAATTTAAAAGATTCTATGTGTGAAAGATTCCATTTTTTGGTCATCATGATAGATTCATGGGAGGTGCTGGAAGTCACTTACAAGATAAGTAAAAGGGTAAGAAAAATTAAAGGGATGTAGGTTGCGGAAATGAAATTAAATAAAAACATATTTTGTGCTCTAGGGTGTGAAACAAACTGCAAAAATAATTTGCTTTGTACAAATTATTTTATATGGAGATAACTCACATACTATAACAGTATTTCCTTTTATGTCATATTCCTATATGAGTTTAAAATAAAAAAACCCACATCCGTTGTTTGTCTAAGTATTTATCCAGGAATTTGTGAAGCTTTCTTCTACAGCTGTTGAGCAAATGTTGACAGAGCAGTGTTAATTTTTGTTGCACATGGAATAGAGTTGCAGGTACATGGTTTTCATGCTGCCTGCTGCTTCCTCACCCCCATGTCCCCTGCCCATCAACAAACATTGTGGTAAAATTAATTATTTCCCTACAAAACACATGCCTGATATTTGTTAGGATTTCTCTGATTTTGACATCTATCTCAAATTATCTGTAACTTCAGTCAAGTTAATTTCATACATTCATTTAATGTGTCCTTTTGCTTCACACAGATTGACCTGGAGTTGCAGATGGTGACCACTGTAGCAGGCATTGGGGTACAAGGTGTTGATAAGGAAGGAGGAGCAAAAGGAGAAGAACAGCCTATCAGCTCTCCATGGGATGTGGTCTTTGGAAGTTCAAGTATTGTATCAGTTGAGCTTTACATCTCATATTTACATGTGTGACTGTTTGCTGAATGTTTTCCTGTTTTTGCTGTTAATCTGAGATAGAAAAAGTAAAGATTTACTATAAAACTGAGTCTAAAACACAATAGTTTCAGTTGCAAATGGTAACTGAAGTTCTGCTTTGGATTCTGAAATGTTACTTGATGGAAGAAAAATTCTTTTGTATCAAGCTATGCAGTTACTGGATCCAAACCCAGAAGGAAGTCATGATTGCTTTTGTTAGGCCCGTGCTTTAAGCCAGGATCACTTAAGAAGCAGGTGCATTTTACAGGAAGTGAGCATTGTCTAGAAGTTCCTTTCCTTCACTATACAGACATGTCTGACCACTTGTAAATATTTGAGTTTAGGAAATAAAAATAGCTTTAGTTGGGGACCTCTGTTTATTCCTGTTTAGGTGACATGAAATCGTTAGGCTGGAGATCACAATAGAGTCAGTCAGATAGGAGAGGAATACCCCAGCACAAACCTTGCAAGCATCAGGAGGTAAAATAAATCTTTGCATAATAGGATGCAAGAATCACCTTCTGAGGACTTAAGTAGCTTTCTTTCCTGATTCACTTAACACACCTGAGCCTGGCATCTCATAACTGCCATGTTTTCACCTGTTACTGACTGTGAGTTGAAACACAATTACTGTGTTTCAGAGCAGGGACATCTTCCATGAGACCAGGTTGCTCAAAGCCTCATCCAGCCTGGTCTTGAACAATTTCAGGGATGGGGCATGTGCAGCTTTTCTGGGAACCTGTGCCAGTTCCTCAGCATCCTCACAGTCAAGAATTTGTTCCTAATACCTGATATAAATCTGCCCTCTTTCAGTTTGAAGCCATTCCCCCTTGCCCTATTACTGTATGCCCTTACCACTGCAGTCCTTCTCCAGTTCTCTTGTAGCCCCTTTAGGTACTGGAAGGTGCTCTAAGGTCTCCCCAGAGTCTTCTCTTCTCCAGGCTGAACAACTCCAACTCTCTCAGCCTGGCACCATGGCAGAGGTGCAGCTCCAGCTCATGGATCATCCTTGTGGCCTCCTCTGGCCCTGGTCCAACAGGTCCATGAAGCTGGGTCAGAAATGCTGGTAGTGTAGGATCTTCTGGTACAAATACACTGTCAGTGTAGACAGGGTACCACCAGCAGCCTCGAGTACTTGACTAAGCAACTTGGGTACATATTTAGATTTAACACTTCCATTAACATGTCTTGTACAAAAAAGCGCCTTTTTTCCAAAGGTCTGGTCAGCAGCCCTTACAGTCAGCGTTAAGCATATGGAATCCTGCTAGGAAGAGCAGGAGGAACACCTGAAAGAGAATCTCACTGGGTGTGGGCTGCTGCTAATGCAGGCATGAGTTTTACTGAATCTGTACAATCTGATTTTCCTTTTGTGAACCAGGAGACTTGTGTGGCTAGATGGTGTAGTTTTCAAGAGCTCTTGAACCAGAAAGCCGTTCCCTGTGGGATGTTACTGCAGAGCTGTTTCACAGATCAACAAAGAGGAGGCTAATAACTGATTAGTGCTTCAGAAACTTGAGCTGGTTAACAGAACTGTTCAAAGTATCCTATAATTTTACTTATAATTTTTCATGATGCTTTCTTCTGCTTCTGTCAGTAGTTAAATATATGATGATTTTTTTTAGTTTTGAGAGCTGTGCTTGTTAAATGTTAATTGATATGATAATTATTATCAACATGAACATAGTATTTACTGAGTTAGTCACCTGTAGAGGATTAGTCATCTGTACTGTTCCACACTGACTGCTGAATTTTAATAAGCATTTGCATAGAAAACAGATCTTCTAAATGCACTTTGTTCAGACTAGTGCAGTTTTTTTTTCATATTCAATTAGAACCTACTAGTCAGTTGTCTGTTTAGATTGCTACAAAATATAATATAAACTGACAGTTAAGCAGAGATTAAATCAATTTAAACTCTTTTGTTTTTGAGAGGCTAATAAGCCAAATAGATAAAATGTGGGAAAATATACATTACTATCATAGCAGTAAATTCTAAAATTCTTTAGAAAACTATAACCAGAGAGAGTTGTAAAAATGGAGAGTTATATTGAGTGGAATGTTAACAGGAATCTGTCCCAGAGCGTGAGGAACCAGAACTGCAGTGCATGTCTAGAAAGCATTTTTTATTGTCATGAGATGCAGTGACTTCTTTAAGTTTGCTGCCAGACATCAAAATAGTTTGTCAGCAATGCAGCAGAGTTTGCCAAGGTTGGTTTGTAGAGTTGCAAATTGCTAAGTTGCAACTTGCTTGAGCATAGTGGGACCTCTGCAGTGTAACATAGAGTGGATTTGTGCCTCTCAGAGTGCTGTCCTACAAGTACATACCCTGTTGTCAGAATATTAAAACTGGTCTGCCAGTGTCTGTTTAGGCATTTGGTTGGTGAGGTAATTTATGAGAGTTTCAAAAATTACTTTTGTTTGCATCCACACAGCAGTGTCCTTTCTTTACACATGCTTCTATCTCTCTGTGCAAGTTGCAGGAGGTAACATGCATTTCAACAACCTGAGTTCATTATTACAAATTTTAAAAGTTTGACTTTTGTGTTAACTGGTGTGGCATATGGGAAATAACACCATACTTTCCCATTTTCCATAGATCTATGTAGCTTAAACTCTGTGCAGTTTCAGAAGACAGATTTATAGTTCTTTAAAATATGGATTTTATGATTTTTAAACAAGTGGTATTCTGGGAGTTTCCTTTCAGTGTCCAAAGCCATGCTATCGAGAACATGAAAGGGAGAAAAAGGAAGTTTAAATGTTTAAGCAGGTTATGTACTACACTAGATAGCATTAAACAGCTTATGCTGACCTTTTTTTTAGTGTCTCAAAGGGGAAAGATTGCCTTTTAAGAGAAAGTATTTTCCTCTATCATTGACATTTCTTTAGTTTACTCCTACATACAGTGTAGAGTATGTACTGATCAATTGAAAGAATTCATTTTATTGTTTAAAACCTTAATACATAGGTGGTTGAGAAATGGAAAATGTTGAGAAGAACTTTGAGGACCTGCATAAGTTAATATTCAGAACTGATACTATGTAGCATTCTTTTAAGTATCCACATAGTATTTTCATAAGTGGACTTTTGTTGTCCCATTCTATACAGATGCCTGAGACAAAGTGAGTGTGAAACTCCATCAAAACAAAATTTGGCACAAATGTCTTCCTTTGAGGCAGGGGAGTTAATGGAGACAGAACACATGGTAGGATTCAGACAGAGTATTCTTCCTTGTCATCTTTTCTATTTCTTTAGTTGTGGCCACTGAGCTTGTCTTTTACCTTGTTAAAATTCTTGAATGAACTCCATGGATTAAATTCTGGCTTTGCTGAGGTTGGTGCTGAAATTTGCATTGACATAGATTGTGTGAGAAATAGAAGGGGAGGGACAGCAGCTTAAAAATACATTACAAAATTACTGTGTGCTTTTTTAGCTTTCTCTGTTGTGCCCTTCTATTTTTATTTAGTGGGTGTTGAAAGCAAGTGAGACTTTAATGCACAGTTGATTTGAGCGTGAAATGTTCTTGATAGCTGCATTCTTGCTGGAAGGAGCAGGACAATGACCTGTGCTTGGTGACATAACTCTGTGTTTCACATTCCAAAATCTGGTCTTAAACTGCATGGTTGTAATCTTTTTATAGAAACTCCCAAGTACAGTATTGACCGTGCTTTCAGTAAACTTCTTGGAAATTTTTACGTCAATTTAAGTATTGTGTAGATATGATTTAAATGAAAGTACAGTACCGTATCATACTGGTGCAATTTTTATAGCCCTTAAAAGGCAAAAGTATGTAAGATATTTTTTATCCTTCTCTGTGTTTCTGCTAGAGGGTTATTTGGTACTACTGCATTCCAGAGCAAACACTTTTTTTTTCCCCTGTATTACTCCTTGTGATTCTTTCCTAATGTAAAAAAAAATTTAAAAGTCACTTCAGCAGTAAGCAATTAGCACTTCCTGCTTGAGCTCAGATCATACATCAAGTGTTTATGTCTGAACTGTCTGTATCTTGAAGGGATGTTTTCTTCTACATGTCCCCCTTTTTACTTCTAGTCTGGTCTCGTTCTGTAGTTGAGGCTTTGGCTGTCACTGTCCTGTGAAAGGAATTTTCCTGGGTAATAGCTGAAAAGGAAAGAGCTGTTTTTGCTATCATCAGACATTAATTTGGAATCATTTTTCTCTGGACAAACCAAAACTTGAATTCTTCCAAAGATATGTTGCATATGTGATATGACTGCATGATGTAGCAATTTGGATTTACTTGGAATGCAAAAGGCCTGCTCATCTCTTTAGCAGTTTCCTATGCAAAGTACAGGCTCAAAGATACCCCATTCAGCTTTGCCCTTATACAAGCTGAGTTCCACAGAAAATCGTGTTAGGAGATATCACTGACACAAAACTGCATTGTCTGTCTTTTCTTGTTGAGCTGGATCCTAAATTACTTGTAAATAGCAATTATTTTTAATTTTAGATTCTTAAAATTTCAAAGAAGAAGTAACTTCATTAAAGAGAGAGGTGAAGTAAAGTGAAAGATTTATAAGAAGGTTTTATTCCTGTCTAAGAACTGCTTTAGGTGAAGAAGTCTTTTGAGAAATAGGAAATTAAGAAGTTACAGGGCAGGACTGTAGTGAAGCAGGACCTTACCCCATCTTGCTTTGGGTTTATGAGTATTGCTGAATAGTAATAGTAACAAAATTTATTAATATTTCACATGTTCATTATAGAAACAGGTCAAGAAATGAGGTAGTTATGTCAGTATTTTAGTATAAACATGCCTGTGATAAAGACTGAAGTCTGATATAAGGATATAATGGAAGTAGTGACTGAATATTCAACAGTAATCTTACTCAATTTAGTTTGACAGACTACTTTTCTAAGTTGGACTTCTTTATGTCTTGACAAAATGCACAATGATAATGATTACTTTCTGCAGTAAAAAAGAAACATTTGGATTTGCAGAGCTGCCATCCTAACAGCTGTCAAACTTGGAATCGTTTTGAAGTCCATGACTTGAAACTGCGTTCTGTAAAAAAATTATTATATTTGTACCTGGAGTGGTGGTTCTCGTTCTCTTTGCTCCACAGTCTATAGTCTCCTTCTATAAATTAAATCTGGGTTCATGATGAAGAAGCTTAAACCACAAATCAGATTTCTAAAGACAAGTTGGTATATCAGTTCTTAATTTCAGATGCAAAACTGCTGAAAATACACATCCTTAACAAGTCTTAGAGCGGCTTTCTCAGGCATGCTGGGGTCAGAAGGAGACATATTTTTTAACTGTTACCATTTGAGGCTGAAAGAGCTTTTGAATATGGAATGCAGGTGTTGGAAGTCACAGGAGACTGTGGTGCTGAAGTACCCTCAAGTGTGTGTGTTTGCTGTGCTTAATTAGGAATGAGTAAAACACAACCAGACTTAGCTCCTTCTGTAGTTATACTGATGTATCCCAACACTAAATAATCCAAATTAGTTCTTTTATGCTTGCAAATGCTATCTCTTCTGCTTGGGATTTTTTTTTAAATATTTACTGTCATTACAGTTAGAAGGCCTGAGTTAGAAAACTTGGGAAAGAAATAAAAAGTACTTCATTACAGTCATAATTTTTAGCTCCCTAATCTCTCCCACTGTATGACCCGCCTTGGTATCTAAGTCCAAGGATTTCCCTTAATGAGAGGGAAGGTATGTTAACTAAGGAGGAAAATTCCAGAAGCATTTTGTTTTATAAACGGTTGTGCTTTTTGCATGCTGCAACACTGTGTGAAAGAATGCCAGGTAGCACAGAAAAAAAAGAAGAAAATTTGACTTTTAGCCATCCAGAAAGGATGATGTGTACTTGTAAAAGTCCAGACTTCACTGATAAAGCATTCCTTTGGAGCATTGCTGTTTGTGTCCCACTGAAGAACACTGATTCTCTATTCTTCTATCAGATTTGCATTTAATTTGCTGAACTTCCACTGACTGAAGAGCAGGTGAGATGTGCATTCACTGTGCACATGCCTGTCTGTGAACTGCAGAGTGTGTTCTGTAGCCCCTTTTGCTCCTCGTGAATTTGCAGAGGATGAGTGCACCAACAGACTTCTTCCTTGGTTCTTTTTATTTCTTCAAAGATAAAATTAGTAGACAGGAATAATATTTTCAGACTTCAGTCTATTTAGAAAATGTTAGTGGTGCCAGCCACAAAATGTAGCTTTGATTCCCAGGCTTTTAATTCCCAGACTGGAAGTAAGCATGCAGTGCCAGATGGGGAAGCTGGAGGTGCGGGTAGTCCTGGGAATGGAATCCCTTCAAACAGATACTGCTTTTGACTGGTGCCAAACAAAGTAATTCCTGTGCATTCAGATTGAGTGTCAGTGACTGTGTGGAGATGTGCCTGTGTACAGACAGGAATTCTTAACACACAGAGCAGGGGCAGATTGAGGAGCTGCAGCACTGTACAATAGCTGAGGCATCATATAATGGGGAACGTTTGTGCACTCCGAGCTGTGGTTCACTATTATGAATGTTTATAACACAAGTATATCCCATTTGCAAGCCATACCTAGCCTGGAAACCCGCACACCACAGATAAGCAGGCACATACCCTAATAAGGAGAAACTGCACTGCAGTTTACAAACAGCTCAAGAGGAGTTGGAATGTGGTGCTTAATTGAATAAATGTTAGAGAATTGCTTTGTTCTCTTATGTTGTTTTATAATAAATTCTTTAGAAATAAATTCTTTCCATTCATGGATGATAAGGAGTTTTTATAATGATGGCATTACAATAATTTTAGCCTCCTGGCTCTCCCTGGCCCCCTTCTCCTACAAGAACTGTACAAGGATAACAATGGTGATGGCCTCAAACTGTTCTATCAAGAAAGAAAAAGTTTTTCTGCCTTTTGTTTCAGAACATAAAACCTTAAACCATGTGAGGACCATTGTGTGATAAAATACCTTACCTGTGTCGCATTAGTTTTAATTTTCTGGGTTTGTGTAATTTTTTTAATTAAAGCTGTGACTTGTTTTCCACAATTCCACAGAGCTTCTGCTCTTTCCATGCTTGCATCCATTTTCTTTCTTCTTATGGCCATCCAGTAGAAAATATTTGTGTTAAAATTTATGACAGTTATGGAGCTCTTACTTATTTTTACTGCCTTGTTCTCTAGTCGAAGAAGAGATCTTCTCTCTATCAATCTTACCTGTTCAGTAAAATTTGAATTTAATATTGATACTTTTTGCTCATATTTCATACGTCTTTCTGTGTGCAGAATAAGAGTAAGAAGCCTGTTCAATTTTTCAATATCTAGCTGTCACAGGGGAGTTTTCAGTGTGTGCTATTAGGGAATTGGATAGATGAACAGAACAGATTTTTCAACAGTGCTCAGTTCAAGTCTTACTCCTTCATTTAATTGGTGGATAAAGTGAATATTAAATAATTAAAGAAACTTTCTGAGATCACTCAGGATGAATTGCATAGCATAGCAAGATAAAAAAGCTCACTTTCTGAATAGACCAGTGATTTTAACAGTTTTTATTCTAGGGTACTTAGAATAGTAACATATGAAAGTGCAAGATATGCATAATGGAAATAGAAAATCCTAAAGCTGAGCAGTTACTATATAGGAAGAAGTGAAGTTATTTCATAACCTATTTTCTCAATTTAAATCTCTTAGAAACAAGCTCTAATCAAAAAGTGAGTTCTTGGGATGGGGAGGTGTTGTTTTTGTTTTTTATACTGGAGTGTTTTTAGCATTGTTGGGACTTTGGTAGCATTTCTGGTAATTTATAAAATATGTGTTTTGCAGCTCCATTTTGCAAACCTTTTTTTGATCAAGGAAAAGCTTTTAGGTACTTTGCGAGTTTGACTTTCATTTTTGGAGCTCTAGTTTATGTAAAAACATGGAGCCACATGGAGGTGCAGAACAGAGTTACCAGTTACTTTGATAACTGTCTTGGGAACTTGTATATTGATCCAATAAACAGAAAATGCTGAAGATAAACTCTGTTAAAATCATACCGGTACTATTCTGAAGAGAGCTCACAGTATAAAGAAATTAATTCTGGAGACAGAAGGATGCCTTTTTTTCCCTTCTTGTGGTGTTTAGTATAGAAAAGATTTAGGATAAGAAGAATGGCAGGATCTCAGTTGGGGGAATGGTGGTAATTTCATTTTTTTTACTAACTTGTCAGATTTAAAATGCTTGCAAGCATTTCGCATAACACTGCTTTTATTTTGAAACTCTGAAATCTTTTTGGGGGAGAGAGCAATTATCCATGAGATTGTTTTCAGGAACAGCTATGACATGCATACTGCTTTATAAGTTCATGTGAATAAAAAGTTTCTGCGAGTAAATTGAAGGTATTTTTCTGTTAAGTGGCTAATGGTTATTCCAGTACCTGATACATTTATTTAGAAAAGATGTGTTAATGTTGTCTGTAACTACATGGGACAGTGTTAGAAAGCTAGTACTGCCCCTATTTTAATGCAGTTTTTGAATGTCAACTTTCTGTTCCTTAAGATTTTCAGAAATGACTAAGATAAGTAAATTTCTTTTGCTTTTGGGTTGTTGGGAGTTTTTTTCATTGTCTTTCACAACCTTCCTTCATGCATTTTTTACTGCTGGAATGTGATTAAAGCTGTAAAGCACATATATGCTCTTCAATTTCCCCTTGTCTAATTTTCTTTGTGAATTATTATCTGGACAAGCTTTGTGTAGTTATTTATAGATTTGGATTGCTGAATAGTAGTTTTATACTTCAAGTTGAAAAAAAATACATGGTTGACACATACTTGAACACTTCTTGATCAGAAGGTCACTGTTCCACAGATCTGCACCTTGCATTTGTGACACCACGTTTACATGTGCATAGGGAGAACTGGGAAACTGGGTGGTTACGTCAGGGGGAAATTAGGAAATGCCCACATCACGTTTACTGTTTGAATAAACTACAGTTGATGCTCTCCAGGGCAAGCATCAGTACCCTTAGCTTTAAACATGATGTCCTCTGTGTATAACGCACAGTGGTACTGCCACGGTTATTTCTTTCAAAACCTGTAAACAACTCCCAGTATTTTTTTGAAATATCTATTTTTGTCACTAGTGTGGTTAAATAAAAAAAAAAAAAAAAATCGAGATTACATCCCCCAAAACCATGCTTAGCAAAGATAGGTACTTACTTGTTGGCTGGTATTAATCAAAAATAACAGGTGAAACAGACACAATGACAGAATGTTGCAAAAAGCAAATCCCACTTGAAACATTGCCTTTATCTGGTAGGAATATTAAACACACAGCTTTTAAAGCTCTGGGAATAAAATAGCAAGAAGAAAAGAAGAAAAATAGCAAGTTTTGGTAAATGAAAGACATTCTCTCTCTTGCTCTGTTTTTTTAGTTGTGTTTTATTTTCTTCCCTGTGGGGAAGATGAGCTGGAGTAAGGGGGGACAGCAGGGTTGGTTTGGTGATTTCTTTGTTTTAGAAAACATTTCCAAAGTGGGTTTTTGTAAATCTGGTTTTCTTTGTCCCTTTCTAAAAGTTTCAGGAATGCAGGAAGATGATGTGTTATGGATAGCAATGGCTGGCATTCATCAGATATGGGCACTGATGTTGGAAGGTGGAAAACTACCAAAGGGAAGGTAAGCAACTGTACTAAGAGAAATGTGAAATTGCTGCTTGTCTTGACAAACAGCTTTCAGACCTGAAAGAGAGAGATAATCAAATTAAACTGAAAATAATTTAGTTTAAAGGCTTGTGTGCTTAAAAGTCCGCCTCCTTTCCCCACATCTGTTAGACGAAATGAAAGATGCTACTTTTGTTATACAGCTATGACTTGGTGAGGTACATTCATATAATTGAATGTTACTTTTCCTTGCATTTGCTGAGTTATCTAGTAATGAATGATGTACTGAGGTGATATAAAACTTAGCACAAAGGCATTTAGTAATTCCTCATTGCTGCATTACAGTTGGTTTTATAACTTGCAAGTGCCTGTTCTGTAGCTTCTGTTTATGCATCTTGTCTGAGCTATTTCAAACCCATGATTGGAACTGGGTGCTGTTTGCCTTCAGTGACTTAAAGAAAGGAGTGTGCCTTCGCTTTGCTGGGAGCGGGAACGAGGAGAACAGGAACAACGCTTACCCACACAAGGCAGGGTTTGCCCAGCCCTCGGGGCTCTGCCTGGCGCCCGAGGAGCCCTGGAGCTGCCTGTTCGTGGCCGACAGCGAGAGCAGCACTGTGCGAACCATCTCGCTCAGGGACGGCGCCGTCAAGCACCTTGTAGGAGGAGAGAGAGACCCATTGGTAATCACTTCAAACTCCCCCACACTGCCCTACTAATAGTCCTCAAGCCTGACCTGGAGGAACCACTTTTGGGGTGAGAGGGTAAATCAGTTTCCATGGCCATCAATTTCTTAACTTCACTGCTTGGAATGCAAATGTGTGGCAGTTGTGATGCTCAGGTTGTAGTGTAGACTGTTGCTCCTTAAATAAGAAATCACTTATTCTTAAAATAGCCAGTTTGATTCAGCATTGTATAGTCATTAAATCAGCTGGATTCATATTTATAACTTAGATGTGAGAGTTTCCATTTTGGTGGTTAGCATCCACACTTCCCAGGTTTCAGTATCCTTGTTTTGAAATTGTCTTGATTTTTTTTTAAGTCAGTGAATTTCCATTTAGTTACAATCATTTAAATTCATGTCCACGTTGAATAATCAAAGGTATTAATTAAATAAAATATTTTTTCAGAATTTGTTTGCCTTTGGTGATGTGGATGGAGCAGGTATAAATGCAAAGCTGCAGCATCCCTTAGGAGTAACATGGGATAGCAAAAGAAAGCTGCTCTACGTGGCAGATTCCTACAATCATAAGGTAAGTGTATAGTAACTTGTATCCAGAGTTCGAAATTTTCATTACTACAAAGAATTATTTTATTAACGTACAAAGACTGTGCTTGGTTCTGTTAAGCTGAGGAAATGAATTATACGAGTTCCTTTGTGGGTTCTTTTTCTTTCCTTCCTTCCTTTTTGGGTCCTTCTCTTTACCATTGTTTTGCTGTCCCATTCTTCTGTGTTGATATGATGGTCTCTTGGGGAAGGTGAATTTAAAGTGCCAAGTTACAGTTCAGACTAAAGACTTTCCCTGTACCTTCCTGAAGATGCTGAACTACAATAAAGGAGCTAGGAGGGCTTAGTCAGGAATACTGCAGGTTTGATAAAACTGAGAGGATAAGAGGACTTGCTTTTACCTTAAAAAAGCCCTCAAGTTTTGAGAAGTATTGGGGATTGCCTCCATGGAACTCTTGAGATAAGAGACATTGTTTTGCATGATTGCTCTTATGTGATGCTATATAAGCATTCATGTCTAGAAGGCTTTTAACTGTGCACTGACTACATGCATTAAGAGAAGTAATCTGTTTGGTTTGAAGGGTAGGGTATATAACACTAAATGGTAAATGACATTTAAAGGCAAATGAAATTTTGTTTTAGATCTTGTATAAAACATTAGAAACTTTTTTGCTATTACTTTAAAAAAAAAGACATCTATTTGTAGAAGAAAAGTAATCTAGAAGTTAGCCTGCCAATTTTGTTATGCTCATACTGCTTTGTAAATGTTTCTAGAAAGCCAGCAAACATTAGAACACCAAGTTATCCAGCATACTTTTGTAGCAGAGGGGTAGGTACCTTCAAAATTATGGAAGAGTCCTGAGTGAAAACCAAAGGAAGAAGTAAAGTCCATGAGGGAAGCGGGGAGAGGGAAAGATGGGACATGTCACTTGGTAAAGAGTGGTAACACAACATCAAGGATGCACACCTGGTAGCTGAGGTGCTCTAAAAGCAGTGCTGGCTACTGGAAACATGGGACGTAAGATTATACAGAACATCTAAATCCTGCTGGTTTTTTCAGAGAAGCTTTTTGTGTCTTTGTTTATGGTAGATTAAGGTTGTGGACCCCAAGATGAAGAACTGTGCTACCCTGGCAGGCACAGGAGAAGCAAGCAATGTCGTTGGTTCCAGCTTTACCCAGTCAGCTTTCAATGAACCAGGAGGTTTGTGCGTTGAAGCAAATGGCCGCCTGATGTATGTTGCAGACACAAATAATCATCAGATTAAAGTGCTGGATTTGGAAACAAAAATTCTTTCCATGGCAAGTAATACTTACTAAACAGGCTGATAGTGGTGTTTCTTGATCTAAATTACTATTACAGACTTCAGCAAGTGTGATGAAAGTGATACAGCTAACTCTGGGTACAGTAGCTGTATTCAGAGGATGTTTTGTGATGATCAGGCAAATAAGCATTGCCTGTTAGCACAGTTGTTGAAAGCCTCAGTCTTCAGAAAGACAACTTTTGCATGTAAACAGAAAGTGACAACCCTCTAGAAAAGGTTAATACAGAAACGTGAGTCATTAAAATGTACAGCCCAGTTTTTTGGCATGAAAAGCATTTTATGAACACTTTGTAAAAAAGGGAAGTGAAATCAATTACCAAGCACTGTAATTAAGCTGTAAGAGATGATTTTGAGAGGTCAGTGACTTAAAGCAAGATATATAATGGGCTTTCAAGCTGTCAAATCAAAACCACTGTCATATTTGAGCACAGCTTTATTTGATTGTAAACAAACAAATTTGTGCTCATGTCCACCTTACAATGCCGCTATGTCTTAATGACTTTTTGAAATATATATATACATATATTTATGACATAATGGTCCTAATGTCTTCTCATATGTTTCTTGCATTTAGCAGTACACAGTCTTAATGTGTGTTTAAATTTTCATATCATTTCACATGTTGGTGGCTTTTCTGGAAAATTCTCCTCTACTTTACTGTGCAATGTGCACAGTTAAAATCCTGGGTTTTATTACTGAAGCATGCAGTTTAATACTGGAATTAGAAGGAAATACATTTGCAATTTATTAAAAGCAAAAATATAATCCAACTGTAAAAATTTTAAATTAAGGGATACTGTAATATAGTTGTGGTTTTTATGGTTTTAATAGTAAATATTGCTTGTATTTGGATTAATAGTAAATATTGCTTGTATTTGGATTAATCAGGGTTTTTTTCATTTTAAGAAAACATTTTGTCCTTTTTCGTTTTTGTCATAGTATTGTTGCACTCTGTCAGAAAGTTTTAGGCCAATAGCCATAATATGTCACTTTGAAACTGTGATTGTGTTGTGAAAGCCCATTTCTTTTCAGTACTAATAAAAATGATAATAAATATTTTGTTTGTTTTCTACCAATAGTTGCCTATTCTGAATCCAGAAGCATGTGATGTTCCAGATAACCTGCCTGTGCAAAAGAATAAAATAACAAATCTTCCAAGGCTGCCTAAATCTGCACCAAATGTTCAACTTCCTTCACTAACTGTAGCTCCTGGCCAGACAATTCAGTTTCTACTAAAGTTGACTCTTCCTCCGGATTCAAAACTGAATGAAGAAGCTCCCAGTGCCTGGTTTATCACAGCAGAAGGTAAAGTCCCTGGGTAGGATGGGAAGTGGGTCATATCAGCACATCCTGCAGTGCAGGGGATCTCAGGCTGATGAATCAAGGCATCCCTCCCATCCTGTGTTCCCGTTTGACCTTGTGATGCAATAGGTGGTATTTGGAGGTGATGCATTTAACAGCTGCAGTGCAAAGATTGGAAAAAGCCAAACACTTGGTAGACTGCTGTTTGCTTGAATTAATACATGCTGCATTATTTTATGGTTCAGTGCAATGAGTTAGGTGTATGTAGTGTGCAGGTCATTTTTCAGCTCACATACTCTCAAATATTTAAATAAATGTGAAACTCAAGTTTCATTCTCTCAGCCTGACCAACACTGCTATTTGGAAATGCCATTATTTACCTGGCAGTTCAATGCATTTATGGCAGATATCATACCTGGTGTGTTAGATCTCTGATACAAATGTACGGTAGCCATTAATTTAAGAAGTTTTGCTTGTGCATATCAGAATAAATTTTAATGTCCTTCAAGGAGTGTATAGGACAAATTGCAGTTCCATTGCATTTAAAGAAGATGTACTGTGTATATACACCTATAGTGCTGATGCAAAGCTATGAATCTCCCCATCTTTAAATGACTGATAAAAAGCATTTGTAAATTACTTTTTTTTTCCTGTTCACAACTGGAAAAATCAGGAAGGAATTTTCCTCTCATGTTGCATGTGGAAAGTCCTTGTTGTCCTATTGGTAGAACTAGTATTTTCTGTAGTTTTCAGACATGTTGTTAAATACCCTAATGATAAAATCTGTTCTTCTTTTGCAGATAATACCTGGTTGCTGCAAGGACAGTGTCTGACAGGAGAAATAAAGGATGTTTCCTGTCAAACTGTCATTCCCTTTCAGTTACCTGGGAGCTGTGTGCCAGCTGAAGGCTCCCTGGCCATCAAAGTGTGCCTCTACTACTGCAGCAAAGGTAGCAGTGCCTGTATGATGGCAGGAGTCTCGTTCAGCCAGCCCTTGCAGGTGGCTGGCACAGAGCGGGGCAGCTCGGCTCAAGTGGAACTGATCCACACCTTTGTAACCAACTAACACAGAGCCAGCTGACTGCACACTTCATTTTGCTGTCCACCTTTCTGTGGGAGAAAGCACAAATAGATAACTTCACTCTGTTTTTTCCTGGAGCTTATGACAAAGCTAAGAAATAATATGCTTGGTAAAATGAAGTAGTTTTCCCTACAGCCTAACAGGAAAATTTATCATCACAACCTCGTTTCTTTGCATTACAGTAGCAGCAATAACTTTGTAATGCTGTAGACTCTGTTGCCAATTGTGAACATACTGGATGTCTGCCAGTCTTAAGGAATGAGCAACAATTTTTAGAGTCCTTCTGAAAGAGCTGGTATTGCTTTGTGATGTTACTGTAAGATCTTTGCACTGTACATACTGTTAGAGTACATCATTTTGGACTAACTTCAAAATTCCTTTTGTGCCCTTATTACATTTTAATAGAATGTCAAAAGGAAGTTTCTTTCTCCAGTCTGTAAAAGAAGTATCTTGCTTATTCTTCTGTAATGACATTTACAACACATGTATTTTGAAAATACATCTTAAACTAGGTGCAGCTCTAGTTTTATGCAAACTGAGTATTTTGCTTTAACTCAACATGACCGCCTTACATGAAGAGCAAAGGCTCATGGAAAATTTTCTGTGATAGGAAGCGTTCAAGTTCCTGCAGAAGAATTTCATGCTGATTTTTAACAAAGAATGTGCCTCTCTGCAGTGTGTGTATATATATAAAATAACCACCACAAAGCCATGCTGGAGCTTTTCTGATACATACCAATTTATATTTTATAGAAAGTGGTAGGTAATGGTTGAATATCTACACTGCAAAAATTAAATGTCAACCATTTCAAGCAGAGTGATTCACTCCCATTTTTATGATTTCTCTGCAAAGACTTGTCTGAAGACTTCTGTCTTGCATATACATAATATTATGAAGACTATTACACTCTTGAAGTCTGATTCAGAGTCTTTTGGAGTCACTGTTAGTCCCTGGATTTGTAATAGTGGCCACTGAACCAGAATTGTGTATTTCATAATGGATTCTTTACATTCATGTTTAGAGCTTCTGATCTTTTGCTAGAACACTGGTAACCTAATCTTTGGGTAAGATGCTCTAAAACTCTATTGCAAAACTCTGCCCTTGGGGGTTAAGTGTTTTGCAAGTAAAATTCCCTCAATTTGCCGTAGTAACTAGGGATGGGGTGATGGTGGTGGTGCAAGTTTATTACTTGAACTGAAAGAGTTTCCACCATGCTTAAGTGGGAATTGGGTTAGGCTCTGTGCTCTGGTCATGGTCAGTTCTGAGAAGATGATTTTGTTTTAAGTTGTAAGATAGTATTGTCACACATATTATAAAGTGCAGTAGTGAAAGGATTTTTTTAATGTAGTCCTTTCTAAAACAATTATTCCTGACACCTGTCAGTAAATCCCCAGTATCAGTTGTTGTTGCTTTTTCTTACTTAAAGGCTGACTGAAATGTTGGTCACGAACCCGAGAGGCTTTTGTTTTAAGAGAACCATATGGGCTGGTGTGGTTCTTCCTTCCATTGAAATGCCAGTCTATCTGAGAGTTCTCTGTGGCACCAGAAATGGTTGTTATCTCACCTGTCAGCAAAGCAAGGGCTGAAATGTTATTTTTCTTATGTTTGGTTTTTAAGCAACTTTTCTAAGTTAGTGTTTCAGCTCATTTGAGTGAGCCTCTCAATTCTCACATGCCTTTTTGAAGAGTGAAAAAGCTTTGCTACTTTGTTCACAGATGGCGAATGATGTTGGAAGGATGAAGATAAAGAAACTGATTTGGGCATTTATTATTTTTTACACTTTAGTAAAACTCAGTCTTTCACAATTTTTTGTTTGTCTGTTTACCTTTGGGTAGTAGCCAGGAAACCTTCAATCAGCTTCTAGATGGGCTGCAGATTTTCTGTTGCTCTCTGAAAAAAACAAGTGTTAGGTTCAGAAGTTCAGAGTAACGAACCAAACTTTCACAGTTATCTTGGACATGTAATTCATCAGATGGATCTTTTTTCTCTCATTTTGTCTCATCATAGCCTGGTTTGGGTTGGAAGGGCCCTGACAGACCAGCTTGTTTCAACCCCCTGCAAAGGGCAGGGACACCTTCCACTAGAGCAGGTTACTCAGAGCTGCATCCAGCCTGATTGTGAACACTTCCAGGGATCTGGCATCTGCTTCTCTGGGCAACCTGTGCCAGTGTCTGACCACCCTCACTGTAGAGAATTTCTTCCCAATATCAAATCTAAATCTGCCTTCTTTCAGTTTGAAGCCATTCCCCCTCGTTCTATCCCTACATGCTCTTGTCAAAAGTCTCTGTCCTGCTCTTGTGGCTCCTTCAGGTACTGGAAGGTGCTATAAGGTCTCCCCAGTCTTCTCCAGGCTGAACAACCCCAACTAAATTTTTCAGCTAGAATGATAATATATTTTTCTATTTCAATTGGATCAGGTCATCAAATTCTGCCTGTATTCCAATATTAAAAAAAATAAAAATATGTTTTGTTATTGACACTTCTAATTAATATATTCCTGTAGGGGAAAGACTGTATTCCTCACTTGAATTAACTATAGTGTATCATGTTTAATTACAATATTGTAGTTCTATTTTCTGTCTAAATGTTCTCTCCTTGCTCACTCTGTGTATTCACTGTGATTGGCCTTTAATCATATAGTCTAACACCAAGTTTTGTTTGTCCAAGGGATAAGGATGCACGTTCCCAGAGTCACTACTTCTGTTTCACTTGAGGTGCACAGATATTTGAATGTTCTGTAATTAGAAAAGCACAGATGTTTTTAGAGCTTATGATATTTAGGGATACTATTTCCATTTCTTCCTCCAGGGTTTGCAAGATGCTCTTGCAGTAAAGCAACAAGTGCCATAAATTTCACCAGACAGGCAAACAGAATAGCATGTACAAGCTACAGAAATTTAAGTACCAGAAAGCATCTTCCAAATATGATGCAGAAAAATAGGAAATGTTACTATTCTGTCTAAATACTGAAAAATCAGATATATTGATGACTGCTACCTCTTTGTATGGGAACTTAGCTTTTTGGTGTTTCCTGATATAAAAATTCTAAGCAGATTAGAATAGCTCAGCACTCCTAGATTTGTGTCTCACAGTAAAAGCATGTAATTCAAGGCCTTTTCCAAAATGACTTTCTACTGGCTTTAACAGGTTTTGCATCAGACCTTAATAAAGCATTAAATGACTATAGCAAGTCTCTAAAGGGTATTGGTCATGGTTGATTTGTATAATGGAAACAAACTCAGTGGCATTTTAAGTTTTTAGTTGTAGTGTTTGCATTTCTGGGACGGCTTTTCATTTTGAAAGGATATATTAATAGTTCCATGAGATGCTTTTAGTAATTTTATTTAATTGCAGTATAATATTTGTTATTAGACTAGAAAAAAAGATAATGTGGTTTTGAAGAGGGAGCATCATTTGTTTTAATAGCTCTTTCATGTTGTTTGAGTTCAGTAATATCTTTGTGTAGTTCGCTCCCTTCTGTTGAAGGAAGGGTAGGGGTGATGACTGTGTAAACCTGTTGATGGGCACATATTTTATGCATATATTTTTGGTTGGTTTCTTTTTGTGTTAGATTCTTACATCATTTTGACTTTTCTGTTGGATGCAGCTCTTCATAGTTTGTGTTTGGCCTCTCATGCCTTCCACCTGTAGAGCATTTTGTGTGTATAATGCCGTGGAAGTGTGGTACAGACCATGTGAGGGACACATGAGAAAGTAGTTTCATAGCATCAGGTAAATGCCTTATCTGCTTATCCTGAGAAAAGGTGCACATGGCTTCCAGTATATTGTATATATTCTTAATGCACTGACTTCATTTCAGTAGGAAAATAGTGTAGCTGAAACCATGGGTAAAAGTGTTTTGTTGAGAGAACATCAAGAAAAGTATATTCTTTACCTCTTGCTCAGAGGAGGGGGATGATGAAAATGAAGAGACTTTCCTTCTTATGTAGGGGCAGGTCCTTTTGTTCCTTTAATTATTGACTATTTATTTTAGCAAGCAGAGAGGCATTATTGACTACAAATTGTCTTGAATTTTTGATTCCTAACAAGTTTTTCTACGTACGTGGAAGCTTTAAATGTCTGACTTTGTTGAGTTATGAGTGACAGATCTAGTTTTAAATGCTTTATAGTTTAGCAGACAATAGCAGAGATTTATGTACATTCTTAAGATCTGTAATTTTTTTTAATCACTGGTATTCATTAAGACTTACCTCAAAGGCACATTCAGGCTACACTCCCACAGAAGAGTGAACTCAAAATTAAGTTTTCTTTCTTGTAGAATGTGTGAGATGTGCTGTGACACATTGTGTTCTCCAGGCTGCAGGTTGTGCTACCTAAGGAGAATTTTCCGTGCCCAGCAGCTCATCAGGCACCCCCCAGTAACTCTCACTCAAAGCTGCCAGGTCACTTGCTAATATAATCAATTAATATTACTGATTTTATGTTAGCAAATATTTAATATTTAGAATTTATCATTACAATTTTCATTGAATTTGGTTGGTCAGGTATTAGAGGAACTTCTCTGTCCCAAGCAAAGAAACAATGGTGACAAGTAATTGGACATAATTTTTGAAAATGTGAGATCTGGTTATTTTTTAATTAAATCACAACAGCTGTTTTCCCTTCAACAACAGATCATTAATTTAGAATCAATATTTCTAGTATTTTACATTCCATTAAGTTCATATAACCAAATTTGATTACTGTCTTCCATCAGAAGCAGCTGATCTCTATTTTATAGTTTTTGTACTCTGATAGATAAAGTCACTACTTTTACTTAGGATTAGGATTCATTCCTGTTCAGGACTCATCACATTTATGATAGAGTTCCTAAGTTTATCTTAGTTTCTTTGTCATACTATTATGGGGGATTTTGGTTAGGTTTTTGGGTCTGTCTTTTCCTCCTGTAGTTTTCACAGTGAAATGCAGCCCATATCTTGTTACTGTGGAGGGATCCAAGCAGGAAGGATAATTCCCTCCAGCAGCTCCTTTTCCCCCCCACTTCAGGGATGGGGATGTGAACAGCAGGTAATTCTAGACAGCATTGGAATAAGATGATGTCTTCAGGGCAGCGTCCACAGGCTTTGCACGGATGCAGCTACTGTCACAAGTTTTACCTTTACCTCTGGTCCTTCCACTGAGCTCCTGAAGTTGTTTTGAGGTGTCCCAGAGCATCCCATCAAACCTGAGTAGCCTGTGCAGGGATTCTGGTGGCTCTTGGTTTCAGGAAACTTTGATGCTAGAAATGAAATACTTCAGCTGCTATAGGTTAAATATTTTAGCTATTATGTAATTTGCTGTCTTGTTGCAGGTGGTTTAATTATTGTCAGGTATTGCACTCCTTCTGCAGATGAGAAGCTGAAGCCTTGGGTGTGAGTTGAGGAATGTTTGTGTAGCTATAATTAAATATTGCTTAGTTTACCTCTTTGGTGGTCCATTGCTTTCAAGCGTACCAGGGAACTCTGTCCAATTGCAGGCTCTAGGGCTAAGCAAAAGAATTGCAAGTATTTTTTAAGTCTTGCTTAGTTCCTTTGAAACATTGACAATTTTGAGCTAAAGAAATCCCGCTTGAAGAAAACCTGTTCATACATCTGCCTTAACTTAATGCTCTGTACTCAACATGCCTCAGAAGAGAGATATTCCACAGTGTATTCTTTCCCATTTTAACTAAGGATTGAGAAATTCAACCCATCTGCCCATTGTCAAACTTCATAGAAAGCAAAACAGCAATTCCCATTTGATTTTACATTCATTTTTTTAAGAAAATAAGAACCTATTTGCCAAGCTTTTGATTAAATTGAAATACTGGGTTTGAACCATGTGTTCAAGGACTCTGTCTTGAGAGTTGCCTGAATCAGATTTCCGAATCTGGTGTCCAGATATGAAAAATTAATTGATAGTAAAGTGGAGAAACATACTGCTAAATGTTTTATATATTGAGTATTTAACTTCAAAAGTGTTCAATTTCACTTTTAAAGTAGAATTAGAACAACTGAAATGTTCTCCCTTCTTTCATTACCATTAATGTACCATTAATCATTGTATTGTTAAAACCTGTGATGGATCTATGTGATTTTGTAAGAAAATCAATAAAGAAAAAGAAAGTAGTTGTTAAACAGTGACTGGGTGAAATCCAGGTGCTCCAAGGTTAGTGGAAAATATCTTCAGGGCCAGGAGTTTGGCCTAATGTGACAGAAATTCTGTTTTTATTACATCTTGATGGCTGAGGGAAAAAATCAGTGCCTTCTCTAACAATACTTGAAAGTGTTTCTTTACAGAAATACTGGAGTACTGATTGAAGTATGGTATTTGACCTTCATGGTTTGTAAGCTTCAGAGGGATTTAATTCTACTAATTCTGAAACTGTGAAGCGTTTTCCTTCTCTGTCATGTTATTGAATAAAGCTGAAATTAAGGTGCTTATTTGTCAAACTACTTTTCTTACAAAATACTTCAAAATGTGGTTGTTTCTCAATCTATTGTTACCTCTTTTGTACACTTCAGAACAAATGTGGCAGGCAGACTTCAAAGAGCTTGCTGAAACTGTGGTTTGAGTGAGATGGAAGGCGAGACATGCACTGAGCTGAAGGGGCAAAGGTGACACCTCTTGGTATTTGAGAGGTGGAGGGTTGGTCTTTGTTTTGGAGTTGTTTTCATCTGTTCTACAGATCAGCAAAGATTCTTGATGCAGCAGAAGGTTGTGTGTAGGTGGAAGGGTCAGGTTATCGCACTGTGAAAACTTGTAACTTCATTTAGGTTCTGCTGCTGGGTTATCTAAAAATCCCAGCAGTGTAATGCTAGTGGGGAAAGTCACATTTGAGCACTTAACACCTTAGTAAATGTCTCCAGGTGGTTTAAGGGGAAAGGCAGGAAATTTATTTTCTTCCTTGAGAATTTCAGTGTTGCTTTGTGGGCATTGGAATATTTTTATCTGCTCTTTGAGATACTAAACCTTTGTTTCTCCATTATATTTGATGCAAAGCTTTTCACATATCTGAACATTTAAAAAATGTGATTTACATTTGTTATTGCAAAATATGTGAAGAATTAAAATGAAAACACTTTAGCCTGATGTAGGTTGTGTAAATTCTTCACTGACAGTGTTGCCTAACAGTGTTCTTAACAATATGCATAGATGATGGTCCTTTTTAAATAAAAGGTAAATGTCCTGTAATATTATGAGAACAAATAAATACACTGTAGAAGAAATGTCAGCCTTGGCTATCAAACCAACAGATAAACAGTGATTAAAGAATGTACGCTCTCTCCTGTGCAGCCTCTTTCTCCTTGTAAAGCTTTTTCATGGAAAAATAAACATTAAAAATTTTATGTTTTCTTTCAAGGCTGGGTCTGTCGATCTTTGTGTGAACATAAATCTAGAAGTTATGAAATGTGTCTGCTGTGAGGGGTTGCAGCTTGAATAAAATGCTTTAATTAAGAAGTACTGTTTGTTTCCCACTCCCTTTGCCACAGGCTCTGCAGCCGTGGGTGTCGGTCAGCCCTTCAGTGACCGAGGGTCTGTAAAACAGTGTGAGTCGTGAGGACTCCCTCCTCCAGGGCTCTGGGAACAAGAGATCTGCTTTTATTTTCATTTCTGCACATAAGAGACATTAGAAATGGTGCACTGCATGAGTCACAGGCTGCCTGACTGTAGCCTTCAGTTTATTGCAGAGATCCCAGAGCAGACGTAGCTACGGGAACAGATCCCTCTGCATGGAGCTCCACTTGAAGCAGTGTTTGTTACTGTGATTAGACTGTGCCGCACTTTGCAGTATGTGGGTGCCTGTTTAATTATAATTATGGTTGAACTGTATTTTAGCACCAGCATCTACACAATATAATTGTTTTGCTCAGATAACTGTTT
>VYZT01009092.1:0-72945 GCA_013400735.1 Pomatostomus ruficeps | reverse complement strand
GTTTTGCTCAGATAACTGTTTTGCAGCTTTGACCCAGAACCTGTGGGCACAGGGCACTAATGCAGGCTCTCACGTGCTCCAGTACAACTGAAGAAGAGCACCACCATGCCTACAAAGACAATCCCTTATTTGTACTGCTCATCATGTTTTTATTGATACAGTGATTTCTCATTAATGAAAGCATCGTGTGACAAAAATTCTGGAGTATCTACTGTAGGTCAGCCTCATAAATTGTAGTGTAACTATCTTGATTTTGTGCCATTTCCCCCACCCCACCGAAGATTATTCCTCATGTCTGTTCATCTATTCAAATATTTAAAATATTTATACACACTACTTATAAAACTCAGCTAACTTTCTTTGATTTTCATGCAGATGAAATATATTCAGCTTACCCTGATGCAGCAAGTCTGGATTTGCTCAACAAATTGAGTCTTGTGCTCAAGACACACAAATTTGGTTGTAATTTCTCTGTTTTACTAAAAAGTTCATCAAAAGCTTCTGCCAAGCTAAACTCAGCTGGTTTAGGCCAGGTCACACAATCTCTCAGCATCTTAGTGAGCGTTTGCCACAGATCACAAAGCTGAACCTTGGCTGGCTTTCAGTCGTCATCGCTGAAATGACACCCTCACCCCCAACTTCTGTCTAAGTGTTCTTAAAACAGAAACCCTGTGTGAACACAGGCTGTACATTCTATGTGCAAACAAATCTATGGTGTTTTTCTGTCTAATGGCATTTGTGGGACTGAGCTGGGCTGGTGCATTTTGCCAGAACCGAGGGAGGCACTGGCTGGTGCAGATTTCTGTGGTCACAAAGTCACTGCGTTAGGAAACTATTAATTAGCTTGTTTCTAAAAGCAAGGGGGAAAGAGCCTTTCATGTTAAAATCACTAACAGGGCCAAGATACTTTCTTGTTATTGCAAGGGATTCTGCAATATCCTGCCAAGAGCAACTTACCCAGAGATTGGGTACATGGGGCTTTAAACGGCTCCTCTCCCTGCCCTGTCCTTCCCATCTGAAGTGGTTTCCTGTGACTGTTCAAACTCACAACCCTGCTGCCTCATCTGAATTTTATCTTTTCTGCCTGTCACCCTGGTATTTTGTGCACACAAGCCCACCAGGAACTGAAAACAATACCTGATGGCTATTTTATGTGTCAGTGTGGGTAGCAAAGTTCCACCCTTGCTGTAACTGGGCTTTCTGGAGCGGGTTTGTGTTGCCCTCTGCTTTAAGCACAGAAATCAAAGCAGAGGTGAGGATTTCAGCCTTTGCGTGTAAAGGAGTAGCTTTCTGGAGTGTTGCTGCAGCAGCACATACTGTTTCTTTTTTTGGAAGAGAATTAGCAAGTTATAGCCCTGAGTTAAATCTCTCCATAATTTTACTATCTCAGACATTCCCTTAAGCAGAGAATATGGGAATGCCAGTGCTCAGAACCCCTAGCAAGAGCTCAGGCTGTAAATTGTAGATATATTTTCCAAACATTGAACAAAGCTTTTCTATTAAGGAGTAGTCAGTATTAATGAAGATTTTGTTTCATTAAAACCAAATACTTAGTCAAATTTACCCTTGTGCTGTATAACTTTTGAAATCCATTAACCATGGAACTGCAATGTTATTTTTGAAGCTATCATTGCAATTATTGTCCTTGAGAACGAAACAGTTGTTCTAACAAGGCAGCACATCAGATTTAAGATCCACTTTAGACACCAGGGCCTGGGCAAGAACATGACTTCTGTAGTGAAGTGAACCGCGTGTCTGAGACGACAGCACATAAAGTGTGATGTGTTTTAATCAGAGCAAAGCAGAGTCAGCAGGTTAATCATGTTTTTATTGATATAATATTTATCATTAATGAAAGCATCAATGTGTGTCAGCAGCAAGCGTAGGCAGTCGCATCAAGGTCTGTGCGCCTTCCCTCACCCTCCTTGTGCACGCTGACACATTTGGCTAGAGCTGTGATGTTTTGCAAGTTATCTGGGGTTGATACTGAGACACAGAGATCACCAAGAATGAGAGATGTAACCATTTTTTTTTAATCTTAATACATTCAGCAAGTGGAACCGCAGGAGAAAATATGAAATTGAAATGCACCAAGCAGTGCGTAGGAGCATCAAGGCCTAAGTGGCAGTTAAATCCAAAGGAAACTTGCTGGGGGCTACTGAGAAACCCATCATTTAAATGTTCCTTTCCTTTCTGCAGTTGAGTGAGGAAGATGGATTTAATTTGCATTTTTGCCATGCTCTTAGCAGTGGAAGTGCTATAAAGTGCTGCTGTTATCGTAGACTCAAATCAGACGTGCATGTGGCAGAACTTCTGAGACCTTATGAGGAAGATGCAGAGGGTGTAATAGAGTCTCTAGCAGACAGTGACAAAAATTTGCCTCACAAATTCACTGCTAAGTGTAAAATGAAACATTTACTGAATCATAACAGGATTAGTTACGAATTTAAATTAGCAGGGGATTAAAATTTTTATTTACTTGAGGCTGCTGAACAGAACGACTCTCTTTACAGGAGGCTTAGATTACATGGAAGTACATGAAATACAGAAAAAGTACAGAACTTAGCCAAGAGAAGTGAAATAGGATGGATGGTGTGTTTTATATAGAAGTGTAAGGGTCTTTTTTCCAATATATAGCAAGCTTGCTGATTTTAAAATACATGTTAATGGATGGAGGTCTCAGCAGCTTTGAGATCTGTTTCTGGTCTATGTGAGTGCATCACCTGTAATCACAAGACTGTATGTTTTTCTTATACATCTGGGGGTATAAGAGGGTCTTTGCTGCTCTCACATGCAGTGGTAGCCTGATCACCCTGACACCCTCTGGGACTCGGCAAACCACAGCTTTTTTCTTGGCAGTAAGAGATTACCCTTCTACGGGCACCTGACAGCGGGCATGTATCTGTTTTCCAGGAACAGCCTAGCTCAGATGAACCTGTCAGAGTGATTGTTTTCCACCTTCTCCTAACATGCAGAAAGCTTATGGAGTACATTGTACACTGACAAGCAAAAAATTATTGAGGATTTAATCCATCCTCAAACTTCTCACAGTCTCACAGGGAAGTAGTGTTTACAATTAAAGTGCTCCCAGGAAAGAGATCATTTGCTGTTTGCAGAAAATCCTGACAAGTTAACCTAGAAAAACTATATGTTTTAAACACAGAAATTTTTGCAGTCAAGCAAATAAATTTTCAGAAAGAGAAATCAAGTTATTCTAAAGCAATTTTGACTTGCCACCTTAACAGTATGAGGTTGGTTTGCTACTGTAAGCAATGACACAAACTGGCGGAAGGTGTCCCTGCCCATGGCAGGAGGGCTGGAATGAAATAATCTTTAAAATCTCTTCCAATCCAAGTTGTTCTATTGTTCTATGATCCTATCCTTTCTGGCTGTTGTTGGGGTTTTGTTTGGGGTTTTTTGGTTTTGTCAGCTAAGGAAATTAATGAGGAAAATCCATTAGGATTATGTTCCAGCACAGCACTTCAATAGCACAGCTCAGCTTTAAAGGCTACTGAGCTCTCCTCAGTTTGGGAAGAGACTCAGTTCAGTGGTGAGTTTGACTCTGATATAAACCACATGAAGGCTGAACCCTCAGGTGGAATAAATTTTCCTGCTTCTAAGTGGGCAGTGGAGTTTATACATTTCTCCCAGGCAGCAAATATATGCTTTTATCCCTGCATTGCTGTGCTCCTCTCGTTAATCTGTGCCGAGTTTTTTCTTAATGACCATCACGTGATCCTTTTCACTCTCAATTCATCTCTGTAATTAGTTCTCCTAAGGCTTGCAGCCCAGTAACTATCTGCTTGTAGCTCCTTTCTCTTGAAATAAAAGCAATTTAGTTTCTCTTGTAATCGAAAAAAATTACTACTACCCTGTACATCCCTTCCCCTTTTCTTTTTACTCTCACGAGATGTGTTATTAGCAAGAGGTTCTGCTTCCTCCATTTCGCCTCTATACCACATCCCACTAATGTGGCTGTCCCCATGCTGACCACTGAAATTGCTCTCAGCAAGGTTCCTAATTATCCATTGCTAACCAATCATCTTCACTCTTCTTGGCCTGCCAGTTGCCTTCCATATACACAAACAGTATTCTAGTTTTGAAATTTTCATTTTGTTTGCCTCTGTACTTCCCTTTACTCCAACTCCCTGCATGCTTTGGACACTACTCCTTCATCATGTCCTTGGTGAATAGTCCTCTTCCCAATCTCCAGGTTTTGGTGGGAATTCCTGTGGCCTGCCACCCTTCCTTCCCTTTGCATCCCTTCTCTGGATGGCACAAAGTTCCTCAGCCACCTGTGCTGAGGAGTCAGTCATCCCTCTCTCCTCCAGAATGGTCTCTTTCTACTCAAGAAGTCTCACCATTTATCTTCCTTTGACTTTATAAAATGTAATATAACAGAGAAGTCCTAATCATCTGTTCATTACTCCTTCATGTTCTCCTTTCCTTTTGCAAGCAAACTTTTGCTTGATTACAAGTAATCCGGTTACAAATTATTTACTATTCTGATTACAGACAAGCCTTAGAAATTCAGCATTCATTCAATTTCAACAGCTCACTGGGTCCTTGCATTTGGACAGTATCTGAATGTTTGCAATTTTTTTCCCCATCTTTTCTGTGCTCCCTCTTATCCGAACACTTGTTTGAGGTTTTCTGCCTCATGTCTCAGTTTCTATAATACAGTGTTAGTTACAGAATCTTGGCCTGCTCTCACCTATCCCAAATGTGACTCTGTCAGGTGTTGATTTCATAGCCCAAAGGCTGGTGACTGAAACCTGACTTTCTAGAAGCCAAGTGCTGCCTCCCCCTGCTTGCTGGTATCAGTCATGTGCTGCACTTTCACATATTTCACTGTGCCTCTCAGCCTGCTCATTTCCTATTTGTGAGATTCTATTAATTTTCAAGATACCAACCCCAGCCTCTGGGGTTTTTTAATCTTTCTGCACCATTATTCACTATTATTCTTGCAAATAAGAAGGCTGAGGCTTCCCTTAATTTTTCAAAAGGATTTCCTCATCAACACTGGCAAAGCCCTTCTTACAACACTGAAATGTCATCTCACTCCTACACCAATAATACCTCATAGTTTGCTGTCAGACTCTGGCTCTTGGCTGTGCTGTGCCATTTGCTGCCTGGTGATGTCCATCAGTAGTAAGATGTCAGTGTAAGCCCTCCATGGACATGGGACTTTCTTCTGCCCTTGTGCTTACACAGCACCCAAGGCCGTGGAGTTGTTCCTGAGAACTGTGGTAATATAAATGGTAATAAGGGTTGGTATGGCAGGTTTATTTCCCTGGCAGTGCTTAATCTTAGCAAAACAGCTTTTAAAATTGGTTTGGGAGCCAGAAGAATAAAAAAGGTGACTTGTACAAAATTTTAATTTCTGCTTCCATCATTCCAGTGTCTTGATTTTTCCTACTTGTTTGTAGACAAATCTCCCATTGCTTGTCCCACTGAAGCTTAAGCAATGTATAGGAAAATAAATTAAAAAAAAAACTTTCCTGAACTGGGGGAATTATGTCCTTAGTCCAGGAATTCCAGAAGGGCAGATGGAGTTCAGCTGAGCTGGATGTCTGTCCAGGTTCAAATCCTAAAGGATCCAGAGATTTTATCATGCTTTTTATAGGGATGTTTAATCACATACTGAAAAAATGTTGAAGTTGGCTAGAGATGCATCTGCCTTCATTATATTTCTTGGCTCTTTTTCTCCTCTAGTGGATGAGGAGACAATTGAAACAGATAAAAAACACAGGAGCATCACACATAGGGTTTGATCCTGCACTGTGACCTGTGACTTCCTCCAACATACAGCAGATCCTACACATGTGAGGGAAGGGATGGGGCTTCCCATTGTGGGCTGCTGCAAAGGGCACATCTGCAGAGTCTTGAGGAGATAAGTGGCTGTGTTTAATTCCTATGAAGCTACCATCCATGGCTTTGGAAAAGCCACCAGGCTGACCCCTTCTCTGCTGGTTGTTACCCTTATGTGGGATCTGAGTGACTGATCAATGTTCTTTCTTAACACCTACCTGAGTTTTTGGCACTGAGCGTCTGGAAGGTCAGGAACAATTTCCTGTATTTAATTTGAAGTATTAGGACTGGGGCAGAAGGATTCAATCTCCTCAGCCACAGACCTTCTCTTCTGTATAAGCTGTTCTTTCCAAACTTCTCCACACTCAGCATCAGAAGCTGCTTCCCACCATTCCCACAACCTTTGCTGCGTGTGCTTCCACTGCTGCTGCAGAGTGGGACAGGCTCTCCGCTCCCTCTGCCAGGGAGGGGCTTTGGGCAGTTTGGACCACAGGTTGCTTGTTCAGAGAAAGGGCAGTAGTCAAAGCCCTGTCAGCACCAGTTAGAGGGCCCTCTTCCGTGGGAAGCCTGTCCCAGCAAGGAAGGGAGATGTGGTGACCTCTCATTCGCTGCTGTCATCGCAGGGACTTGCTGCAGTTCATGGAATAAGTGATGGTTTCACCCTCAGGGCTGCAGAGCTGCAGCCCAGGCGAGAGGAAACGAAGGCATTGATACCTGAGAGCAGCAATCTGCCGAGGATGATGTCTCCTGTCAGTGAGAGGAGGTGGAAAGCCTTGCCCTGAGATGAAGCTGTGCCATCCCTCCGTGCCAGTGAGGAATCACAGAGCATTCCAGCTGCAGTGTAACCACCCCGACAGATGGATGGTCTGGAGCCCTTTTTTTGGGGGAAGTTCTGCAATCATACATAAATCTTCTGGCATGGTCTGGTTTATTTTTACCTTTAATCCTGAAGAATTCCTATCTGATATTCTAACCTTGTTTTCTGATGTTTTATTAGAACTAACTTGCAAAGCCTCTTTCCAGTATGTGTGGAATCCTGAGCTCAGCTCTTGACTAAAAGCTGCCTTTTTAACTCTTTCACACCTTCTCTTAGTTGATTTTTCTATTATGGTAATACAGAATCTAAGGAAAATATTGGAAGGAACAATTTTCCTTTTCTGTAAAATGAAGGGGCTTGAAGTGTAAAGTACCTAATACATGACATTAACTTGGGAAATAAGCATCTAAGACCCAGAAAATTCAGCAACAAAAGTTAAGATAATATTTTAGGATCTTATTTTTTTTCCAGATTCCCTAACTTTGATTTATTTATTTTATAGTCTGAAGAGAGTCACATGTCTACCTTTCAAGATTAAAAAAAAAACCACCTATAGTTAATGCTACTATTATTCTAGTCACGAATGTAAGGCTGCATAACCAAAGCTGTCAAACACAACAGAGCCCAAGTCAGGTCTTGTCCCTTAGGGCAGTGGGAAACGAGAGTACTCAGTTCTCTGTGATTAAATACCAGGTTCCTACCCCTCTCAACCATAAATAAGCACTGTCCTTGTTGGCATACTAATATACTACTTTATAGTGGACTTATCTTTCCCCTGCCCTGGAATATCTATATTATTTCTTGGATGCCCATTATAGAAGTTTTAAAAATTCTGCACTTCCTTATTTAAAACCTTTGACTGCAGATCACCCCCTCTCCAAGTGAGCTGACAGCCTGTTATAAGCAGGTCTGTATGATGACAAATATGTGATTATATTTAAATAGCCCTGTCATAAAAAGCATTTCCTAGATTTTTTTTTTCCTTAGCCTGATATTTAAAAGGTTGCACTGCATTTTCTGTGTTTGTTAATGAAAACCTTCTGCAGTGTGAAAAAGGAATTAAAAGCCCCAAATTAAGTATGTAAGTACCATCTATCCTACAAAATAAACACAGAAAAAATGGAAAAAAATCCTGCAATGTGTCTATGAGAGCTTCTCATCATGGAAAAAACTGTTCCAGTCTGCTCAAAGAACAGATGAATTTGGATCTCACTTCCAAAGAAAGGCTCCTGTTGCTAATCTCTGTGTCCTGCTATTTGAACTCATCAGCTTCAGAGATGATAAGAATATGTTGTTATGCAAACTATCAAAGTTTATTTACACAACTTCTTAAAACAGATTCTTTCAGTGGTATGGCCAGGTGATTAATGCCGATTGTCAGGTTTTTTATGCATGCCAGCTTGGTAGTACACATCCTCCATCCTGTAAGCAAGATATTGTCTGCTGTACAATGCTCTGTCCTAAATCTCAGGGGTTAACACAATCTCATCTTTAATCTCCTGGAATCCTTCTTTTCCTTTGATTTTAAAATCTATGAACATTTTCACAGAGCACATCCTCAATAAACACAATAAAAAGATCAAATAACCTAAGCAGCTTTAGGTTCAAAATTAAATTATGTATCAGGCAGGAATCTGGCAATGCAGTGGTAGTCTACCATAAAGTCTTTCATCCATGCAAATCCTGTGAGCACTTTAGTGCTCCCAGATTGTCAGGTGAGCTCTCTGTTCTAAATATTTTTAAGTGGCTTAAGCACTTAAGCACTCAATTCTGGGATTCCCAACTTCCTCAAAGGATCTCATTTACAAAGGATGGCTGTTCATCTTCTGCTATCTATAAACTGAGGCAGCAATTTAACTGCAAACCCTTTATAACAGCTGGGAATTGTCAGATCTTCGATATTTTAAAAAGCTTTGCTTCTGCATGGGATATAAATCACAGAATAAAATGTATGAGGGAAAATGGGAAATGGAGATACCACCTTATACACAAAGGAAATACTGGAGATTTATTGACAGTGATTTTCTTAAATCTGCTTATGCAGCCAGGAAAATATTTTCCAGAATGGATATGGCTGTAGTTTTTCACGTCCATAGGTCAGCAGATTGTGGGGGATCTTTGAAGAGCTCAGAGTCAAACTAAAGGGCACTGACAGTAATGAAATATGTTCCAGTGAGTACCAAACTGCCAGGGGCTGCTGGAAATCACTGCCCCAGTGAGGGTCTTGGTGTCACCCTACCCCTCACTGAAGTGTTGAATGTAACAGTGGGAATGTTGGTGTGTGTTGAGAACACCTCCGAATCAGTGTCACTGGGATCAAGCTTTAATTGGAGCCCTCAGCACATCAGGACAGTATTTTGAAAAAAAAAAAATTAAAATTCTTATGCCTTATGTCAAGTTACAGCAACTTAAAAAGATCAGTTGGACATTTTGTGGCCTGTGTCACCATCAGGGTTATCTGAGCAAAGGCCACAGTAACTTAGATTACTTTGTGTTTTTTATGGACTAGACAACCACAGGTTCAAGGGGCAGCAATAACAAAGTCACCTGAATGGAATTGCAAATTCTATTCACCTTGGAATCCAAAAATTATTTTCACTTCACTGTCTCTTTTGATATTACTTCCCCTAACAATGACAAGTGCCTCAAAAACTCTGTATTGCTTTCCAGCTAAAGCTTGACCTTTGCCGCTTTTCTTCTTCAACAAGTGACACCAATAAAATTATACAGCAGACAAAAAACCAAAAACAAATAAATAATCCATCTATGAAAGTCTTATATTGAAACAGTGGGAAAATATATACTGGGCATGACATTCAGGAATTGATTAAATCACCACTTTTCCCATTCCTGAGTGAAAGACCACAAGCAAAGTTTGCAGAGAGCTTGCAGCAGATATACAGTAATACCTACGAACAGTAAAACCAAGACTTCTGAGAGTGTGTGTGGCATTTGGGAGGACAGAAACACTCACAGAATGTTAGAATATTTCGAGTTGGAAGGGATAATATTGTGAGTTTCATTCATCTATATATCGTTGTCACTCAGGTTACATCTACCAAAACTCTGCTTCTTCAGAAACCAGAAATTCGTTGGCCAGGAGGTTTCCAAGTAGGGAGCAAACAAGAATTGTCCACTTCATAGCTATATAATAACTATTACAGATAGTGTCAGTCTGTTCTCAGTGGTCATGCAGCCAGCCTCCAGGAATATATTATCATAGCTGGCTGGCATTAGGCTGACTGCAGAAAGGAGAAATACTGAGGATATTGGGAAAGGGAAGTGCCTTTCAGCAGTTCCTTCCAGAACTGAGTTAAAGCATAGTGATGAAAAGGCATAACAGACATTTTTATGCAGTACATTTCATCCCCAGATTTGGTTAATCTTGAATAGCTGCTGCCACAACTGGGGCTGTTCTCTGGATGAGAGGACTGTCCCTTTCTATCCCAAATCAGAAAGAATGTGCAGAAAGCAAAGATACACAAATTAAATCCAGCCAACGTTTTCGTTACTTTATTTATGTTGGGAAGGTGAAAGACAGAGCTGACTTTCTAGACTATTTTGGAAACTGGAATGATTTAAAAACGTGGCCAGGCAGCAGTGTGTACAGACCTTAGGCTGTTCTGCCAGCTCATCTAAGTCATCATCTGCAGCATCATTTGCTATTTGGTTACTAGGAGTCCTTGGGGCTGAGCACTTCAGTCATGCTGCAGCATTCCAGAACATTTCAGCTGGGTTTTGCTCTGTATCACTTTATGCCCACAGAGAATATCATTGGAGGAGCAACTTCACTTGCCTTGGTGCTCTGCTCATGGAGTTGGACTGAGGATGTAATGCCCCATCAGCTGCAGAGAGGAGTCACTGAAGCTGCAAGGTCCTGTAGGTCATTATGGCTTGGGAATGCCATTGGAAGCTGAAAATCTTGGCTACTGTGACAAGGGAATGAGCAGCAGAGAGGCAAGAACCCAGGCTTCTGATTTCCAAATCTGCACACAATTGTAGGAAAGGCCAATGGTACCCTAAGTGGGACTCTCTGCTCAAGCAGGGCTGGGCTGTTGTCCCAGGAGCTGGGGAGCTCCAGCACCTGAGTACTGAGGCCCTCACAAACACGTGTGGCTGCCTCAACATGAATGAAGAGATTTCTGCAGTCAAATCTGGCCATGGTGTTTAGATTTTCTGGGCTGGTCACTGGGGGTGCAGACAATCTCCTTGCCCTCCAAGGCCACACTTACACAGCACCTGAGTTCCAGTCTGGATGTCACCCTTAAGCACAAGCCCTCATTTCAGTGTTCTCTGAAGTCCTACTTGAGCTTTAAAACCTTTGCCCCGAAAAGATATTCTCTTGATAAGATGCATAGTTTAATAACCTTTTAAAAAATAATAAGGATGAAAGAAAATTGAGAACCCAAGTTGTGCACAATAAGGTCAAATACTCAACTCCTTCTCCAAACTGAGCTCACTGCACTTGGAAAACTCAGGACATAGCTGTATTCCAGCTTTCCTTTGAAGCATTTTAACCTGATGTCCAAAACAAAGCAGTAAATTAGATGAACCAGTCAGCTGAAATTCAATGTCTTTAGCTGAAACTTGGCATGTAGCTTTGCCAACTCAGTTATAGATTTTTTTAATGACTATTTGGCTTTTTATTTCTCTCTGTGTCTTTTTTTTACCTTCTCCTTCTTTTCTACCTAAAAATGTACTTTCCATTACAAGGAGTACAGGAAAACACCACCTTCCTAACTTCTCTAATGTAGCCATTTCGTTTAAATATTCTAGACACTGGAGACGTTTTCTATTAAACTTACAGGTTTCTTTCTTTCTGTCATTGGATCATGGTTTTAAATGTAAAATATTTTGTTTCTGAGATGTATGGATATGAGTGTAATGTGGAAACTCACTTTGCTCAAATGAAACAAAACAAAGCATTAGAAAAGATACCAAAGAATATGGTCCTGATCAATGCAGGGACAACTACATCATTTCCATTGCTGACTTCTGGCACCAGTGAAATGAGTTTTTCTCTAGGTAGGTCTTACTTCAAACGGTGAATAATATTGCATATTTTGAAAATTTAGGTTTTACCGGTGCACATTTTAGGAGTCACTTCACATCAAAGTTGATAGTGGATTGTTTAGAATTACCAAGGAAGTTTTTATACAGCCGGTTTCTTACCTTTCCTTTTTCACCTGGGCCCCGTAGTGATGATTCCAGCACTTTAAAAAGCCCTATGTGATGTTTGCTCACAACATTTGGAATATTACATCTTCACTTTCCTTGTGATCTTTACCACCTTGAGAAGAGAGGTATGGAAAATGTCCTTGAATTATCACTCTATTCTCCATCCTCAGCTGGTTTGAGAGCAATATTGACTGCCAGGGATAGTCAGAGCTGATTAGAAATTGTAAAACTTCTGCTCTTTCTCTGGCTTCTGGATTTGCTGGCTTGTTGCTAGCAATTCCAAAGAATCCACGGTTCTCCAGCCCAGACAGCAATATTTACCTCTCTTCTTGAACTTGCCGTGATTTCTTCTCAAATTTCCTTCAATGTCAGTAAGGGAAGCAGAAACAAACAAACCAAAAATATGAACTTTACAACTTTCCTTGGGAGGAAAAATCAGCTAAGGCAGCTTTCTAAGGAAGTACAAACCAATGAAATTTGCTTTCTTAAATTCAGCTTTAAGGCTTGACCTTCAGTTCTACACGTCACACATACACCACCAACATTTCTATAGACATTTTGCTCCTAATAAAACCCCAAAAGAATAACACCACACACATTCATATGGCTACAAAGGGAAGTTTGAATCTCCCAGAATCATGCATTTGAAAGGTTTCCTGCAAGTGATATTCTACAGGCACGCCTTATATCTCTATATCAAGTGAGAATTAGTTGCCCTATCCTTTCATTCCTACAATAATTTCTTAATCAAGATGGAATCTCAATCTTATTTATTACAGTGAAAATCCAGAATAGCCCCACTAAACAAAATAGTACAAATACTCTTCTTTTTGTGTACAAAAAATAATAATCAATGCAGTAATGGCGTGTGTATATGTCTTAGTTTAAATGCAGATGTATCCTTCACATCTATTTATATATTTCTTCAAATATTAATGCATCAAACACCGGCTGTATCCTGGGTATAGCTGTCTCAGAGGGATGTACCTCGGGCACTGACCTATGGAGGGAGAAAATAACTCTCACAAAAAAAAAGGTTTAAACAGAATTCAAAATGGAATCCTTATCTCCTTTACAGCCCTTCCTTTTATTGTTGTACTTTTTTCTTTCCCTGACTCATGGAACAAAAGAAATATAGCTTAATGCAGATCTTATCTTCTGTAGAGTAGCTGTGAAATAGCGGCTCCACGAAACCCCTGTCCTTTACACAGCCCAGAGTGACTCATTAGCCGTGTCAAGGGCTGTTTGCTCTTCTGATCTGCTCATCCGCAGAGCTGCAGGCAGAAGCCTGTTTACACACAGGATTCCTGCCCTCTGTGTGGTGATGGCTGTAAATAAAAACACTTCCTGCCCCTTTCCCTTGACTGCCGGGAGCCGATGTGCTCCAGCTGGGAGGTTGCTCCCTGTCCCTGGTGGTGGCCCAGCGCTCACGGAGGCTCCAGCTGGAGCAGGCAGATGGTTCAGGGAAGTTGGAGTGGCATTTCACAACATCAGCAGTTTTAAGAGACAGTTGACATCCATTTTGGGCGTAGGACAGACCCACCCCATGGGTTTTACACCTTAAAGCCATCTGTAACTTTCCAGAGTTACCTTTTGTCTTCCTGGGAGAGCATCCAGCCCATGCCCACGCCAGGGCTCCTCGGCTCACGCCTGTGTGTTTGAGGGGATGGCTGGTTTCACCCAAATGGGCAATCCCCCCACTGCCATCGCTGGACAACGAGCAGAAAGAGCTGAGGATAATCTGCTGATTAGGAACTGACTCCGTGTTTTTGCCGTATCAGTCTTTTTATCGGAAATGTATGAGTCCACGTGAGGAAAATGCTATCTTTTCTGGCAGTCACAGAGGATGATTAAAATCAGATTTTTTGACTAATGCAGCTCTATAAACAACAACAAAATGGACAAGAGCAAGCAGAGTTTGATAAGAGGAGAGAGGTTCCTCTTTCTCTATCACACTGCAACTAAACTTGGTTCGATCGTTTCTCATTTATCACAATTCAGCCTAAGGCTTTAGAAGTTCAAACACTCATATGATCTTTCCCCCATCTTTACTCTAAGAAGTCCAGACTAGTTATTACATGCTATATTTATTCTTGGTCCATCTCTATAGAGTTTGAGTGGGAAGCCTGCAGCAGCACTACATGGATTATTTCTCTTTTTACAGCTTTTTTTCTGTGTATGTGTTTGGTGACTCCAAAGTTTGAAAATGAGAACTCAACATCCCTTTACACAGCAGCAATTCCCAGTGGGCAGACTGTTAGAGATGAAATAGCAAATCACAAGCACCGTACAGAGATTTAAAAGAGGAAAATTAAAAGCTGTATCATTTGATTAACCTCTGTGTCTCACATTCGAAAATTAATGATAATTATGTTTACTTTCATGTAAGCCTAGAAATAATTCTTGGAGAATTTGAAAGCCCAAAGCATTGTCATTTACTTAGAGCTGAGATTCCCCTATGCAGTTTTTAATAGATTACACACAAACGCACGTCTTAACTGGTTTTGAACATCTTTACAAGACAGTATCTGCAATATAGATCCATATTTTCACCATACCCTCTTCCTCCCACTGTTCTACAGCTTCACTGTTGAGCAAGCCTGGGATGAAAAGCTGATGGTTTAGTTCCACACTATAATTAAATGATGGCTAAAGGCAAGTCCCTGATTTTCCAGAGAATCTCCTTTTTTTTTTCTTTTCTATTCTTTCCACAGACTATAAAGACTAGAAACTTCCAGGTGAACAGAATTGTCTGAAACAAATTACTTTAATGATGATGCCTTTTCCATGAATCAATGATGCACATTAAAGATTCAGAATGCACTTTAGAGCAATCCAAAATGTGGAAAATAGCAAGATACCAGTGTGATCCCCCTTTAAATTATAGATTGAGAGTTAGATTCTACTTCCAAGCATGCAGGTGCAAATCCATTAATTTCAGAGCAGCTTCTGTAGGTCGACATTGAAAAATACCTGAAGCAATGGTTCAGTTCTCTTTTTCTCCATTGCATATTTATTTATTTATCTGTATGTTGGAAAGTCTTCCACTTAAAATACCTGCGCAAGCTATGACAGTGTTTTCAACCTTCCTGATAGACCCAAAAGAAATTCCAGGAATTTTTTAAATGCAGACTAGCAAATCAAATCTGTTCTTAACACCCCCTTCCTGCATCCTTCTGAATCAATGAAGCAGAGAATTTTTGCCCTTTTTAAGGCACAACAGAAGGGCACACCTAAATTATGTGTTGCTGGTGAAGGAAGAACTATCATGAAAAACTTTGACACTTCTTTGGACAGATCCTCAGCTGTGGTAAGCTGTGAAAATCAGCCAGAAGTCAACACACACATCAAAGGGAGATAGATCTAAGTCACATGCTCTGCATCTGAGGAGGCCAATGTGCAGGGTAAAAATGCATGTTGATCTATCATTTTAGAGATAATAAGATTGAGTTATAAAGAACTTTGAGCGTTTCCTTCCAGAATTAAAAAGGGACAGTAGGGAAGTAAGACCAGGAGTTCCATTTTTATAAACTTAGAGCAATTCCTGTCATGAGAATTAGCCTGATGTGGGGTTCATAGACCTTATTTTGCCAGACTTTGCCTCCATGAGTGCAGCAAAGGGAGTTTTCAAGCAGCTTAATGAGTTTGCTGGCCTGCAACTTCTGAGGAAATAAAACCCATGATTTTTGTATTCCCTTATGCAGTGAGTCCCAGACTCCTCCATCCTCAGACAGCACAGTCTGTATTTGCAAGAATTTGCAGATAGATTTAGATAAATTCGTCTGAGTAACAAAATAACATGAGGATTAAGAATTGCCTATAAAATGTGAGCTTTGGTAATAAACCAGGATGTGTGGGAGTTCTGCTCTAAGGCAGCAGTATGTCTTGAGTCAAGGAGACTCAGTGAATAAAACCCTCTCAGCATGGTATTAAATGAAGTTCTTACTAATTTTGGCTTGGCTTGTGATAGATGGGAATACATTAATTTTCCATAAGCAGGAAAGCCCTGTGTGTTTTCTTTTCAGTAGTAATGCAAGTGACAATACATTTAGAGAGGGCTTTGAGGAGGCAGAGGCAGAGAGCAGAGATCTGCCAGGACTTTTTTTATTTGAGCTCCTCTTCAAGCAGAGCTGCTGCCCCTTCTTACCCCAGACTGCTGCTGCAGCAGGGGTAGGTGATGCACATCTGAAAACTGCCTGATGGTCCTCTGGCAGCCTGTCCAAGGAAAAGGATGAAGTTCACAGAAATTAATGGAAAAGACCATTACAACTATGTTGTCTTGCACAAATTACTTTTTACCTCTGAGCCTCATCCTTCTGCTGTCAATGGAAGCATTCCAGATAATGTGATTTTAAAGGGAAAAAGATGTAAACATTTTGCTTTGGTATGCCAGAGACAGGCTTAATTATCTGGAGATTTGCTGAATATATCTGCAAACCATTACAGGCTGAATGAAATCCTTTTGAAAAGCCAGGTCTTATTCCTCTTTACTGTCCTTTGCATCTAAACAACCTGATAAAACATACATATTTGTGTTTATTAGGCATGTTCTGCAATTTTTTTGTTCCCGCTTTTTGGAGTCCATTTGCACTCACGGTGTGCATGTTGGATTAAGTGACACTGCCCTACCAATGTTTCTCCAGTGGCTCAATCAGCTTCTGAAGAGTCCAGCTGAAGTAATTATGTACATCCTTTTGTGTTCCAAAGACAACCTGAATATAATGGAGAGGGTTCCTACTCCCCAAGCCCCATCTAAGCAGAAACACTGAAGTGACTGGGTTCTTGACAGGGCATTTCTCCAGCTCTGCCAGGAAGAAATGAAACTTGAGAATCATGAACTGTCCCACTCCATCTCAGCCAGACATGGATTCTGAAGCCCAGAAAAACACCCCTTTGTGTGTGGGTACTCTGCTGCCCACAGATGGATGGGGCTTTCTCCTCCCACCTGCTCTCTTTGGGTTGGGGGTCTGTGTTATCAAAGCTGAAGAGCTCACCCGACCATCATCCATATTTCCTTCACCATTTCTGTCTGGGACAAAAAAGGTATAACTGGCAATAACATTTCTAAAGCCTGAGGCTGAAAGCAAGTGATACTCCAGCTCAAGTGAGAAATTAACCTGATTTCTGAAGAGCTGTTTCTGGGCAGCTCCTACTGCTGTCTTTCTCCTGCCTTTCACAAGAAGGCATTGTATTTCAGAAGACTTTGTATGTTGATGAGTATCTGCAGAAAAGATTATCTGTATCAGAAACAGGAAAGGATGAACTTGTGCCCATCTCCCCATTTATGCTCCCATTTATGTACTGAAGAAGTTCTCAGATCAGAAGAGGAGCTTCTCTCTTTTTTTTCTCTTTCATTACAGAAAGCAAATTGAAAAGAAGGTCAATATAAAGATTAAGAAGTCAGTATCAATCTGAGATCTCTTCCTGAAATCTGTTTACTCCTGCATTACTCTGTATATATGGAGCAGTGTTTAAATGCCAGGTTCCTATTAAGTCCTTTCAGAGAAAATAACGGAATTTCACAAGCTTTGAAGCTTGTGCACTCCCAAATTGCTAGAATCTGACAAATTACAGAGGTGGAACCTATTTCTGGATTTATAGATCTGGATTTGAGTCTGCTTTTATATCAGCCACCAGCCAAAGTTCATGCTGCTTGGTGGTCTGGTTCAGGCCGGTGTGTGATCCAAGAGTTAGGAGAGTGCACAGCATTCTCTGGAAAGCAGACATCAGTTAAAAGAGACCTCTTTGGTTTCTGCTGGAGAAGGCCACACTGTTGAGTAACCACAAACTGTTCAGCTCACTGTGATTTAATTCTTTTGCTAAGAAAAACAGTTTGAACCATCTATATTCCTACCATAATGGACACTGGCCACGTTTAATTTTTAATTTTAGCCATGTGCTATTAATTACAGTACCATCCTAGATTTTCTGGTCTATCACTTACTGCTCACTAAAATGTGACATGCACAGCAAGGCAGCAACTGTGGCACGGCTGGGCTGGCTGACTCCCAGGATTTCCCTGGCCTTGCTCAGGTCTACTCCGATGCCATCAGCTGGCAGTTTTCTCGTCACATTATTTATTGCTGCTGAGGGTTAATTAAAAGAAAAAGTTCTGCTTAGGTCTAACTCTCTGAATATGCAGTTAAATCTGGGAGAAACCTTCTGATGTGAGTTAGTAAGTCTGAAAACAACACACAGCTTTTTGCATCCCTCTCCTCCCCACGTACTTTACATTAAGCCAGCTTCACAACTACAATAAGTTTTTCCACTATATGAAACCCCAGAGAGTCCAGCCCTTACTTCTGGCTGTGTTGATTAACACTTAGCTTGTGAGGACAAGAGAGCCCTCGCAGACAGTTCCTCTTCTGCAGGAACATTTTCCATTGCTGATCTCCTCCTGCGTGCTCCTACTGCCAATGACACACAGCACATCATCTTTCCAAGCCATTTTACTTTGTTTTCCTCAAACAAAATGATCTAAGAGTGGCAAGGGTGTGCTTTTGCAGTAGTCTCTGGAAAGGCTTATTGCTGCCATCTGTCTCAGCTCAGCTTAACCTCCACTCATGTTCTGTAGCATTATTGGTGCCATTTACTCTGTAGTGAAATACAAAGTCTTTTCACTCACTATCCCAGTTCTACAAGAAAGTTAGAGGAAAGTGGTTTAATTATGGGCAAAATAAAGTAGTTATATTTTGGGGACACAAACATTTTGTTTCATTCCCCTTTAAACTTATTTTTTGAAGAATTCAGTTTATTCCATTTTCTCTTTTGAGTCATCAATTTTAAATACATTTTTAGCAAAGTAGGCTTTTTTCAAAAGGGTACGTTTCATTTGGAAAACATCAAAATTAAAAAAACCTTTCACCATTTCCAAGAGGAAACATTTCATTTAAAAAACTGTCAAAGGAAAACGTGTTTACATTTAGTAAAAAATCCCTGGTCAGCTTTTTCAGTTGTAAGGTAAAATCTAAATCAATACAAGTTACAGTTCCCCTAATAGTCATCTGCTCCGGAAACCGGTGCTGTCTGATACCTCAGCCGCCATCCTGCTGAAGTTTTACAGCTCTGCTTTTACAGGTGTCCCAGTTGTAAGCCAGAAGTAAGGGCGGACTGTTTCACTGCACCCAGTGTGATTTCTTCTTTTTCCCTCCCTCCTCAGCCTTAGTAAGCACTGGCACACTCAGGGCAGGTGCCTGCCCTCACTCAGCATCTCCCGAGGCTCAGAGGTGCAAATGCAGCGTCTCACACCCCCGGCGGGTGTGACCTGCGGGAGGAAATTGGGTGGCTGCAGCCGCTGGAAGTGTTGAGTGAACAGCCGTGGAAGCAGAGTTCTGCTGCTCTTAGACCTGGCTGGGACCACCTGCCAGCCCAACCTCACTCCGCTGCTGGTGGCTCTGGCTGCCCATGCTAATAGGAGAGCACTGGGCAGTTCAGTTTTCCTGCCCTTTTTCCTTCAGCTCCTCTGCTAAAAGTGCATGTTTGATAAAATGCTCTGTAATACAGCCAGCCAGCCATTAAGAATTAATGTAAATCCAGCAAAGTCTCGGAGAACAAAACTACTCTTGACCATAAGGAAAGAGGGTGGCATTCAAACCGCTGCCCTGACAGCACAATCTCTGGGAAATGGGAGCCTTGCTTCCCATATGTAGTGACTGTATGGCCACCAAATATCTTCCTTCTTGAAGTATCTAAAGCCACCTGCTGCTTCACTGCTGCTGGAGGGGCAGGATAAGGGTAAATAAGTATCATGGCAAAATGTGCTCTGAGAACCAACAACACTGCTCCTTTTCCTCTGAGGAATAGGCTGTTCAGTTAAAATGAAAAGTCCAAACTTGTTCTCTCTTTCTTTTCTTTTTAACTAGCAAGAATCTCAAAATGAGGCAGAAAGCTGCTCACCCTGATCCCCAAAGCAATCAGCCCCCTGCCATGGGGGGGCTGTGTAGGCAGAGACAGCATCATTCCAGTAAATTTCTCATTAAGAAGCAGCTAAATGCACCAGGTCAGCTTGAAACGCAAATTATGTCTGTGTGATTCACAGACACTGGTGACAGTTTTCTCTCAGCTCAGGTTAGGTCTTCCCACTTGTTCAACTCATCTGAGTTTACTGCAAAGACTCTCAAAGTGAGCTACAGTCAGCTGGAAACATCAGAGCTGAATAAAGGCTTTCAAGATAAAATATGCATAAAAGAAAATAAAGTAAAAAGGATTTTAGAAGAAGAAGTAGGACCTGCTGAGGACTTGAATTCATACATGATCCTACCGTACTGCAGAGCTCACCATTTGCCCACTTTTTCCTTTATCTGCCTCGTGTATGTGGATAGTAAGAACTCCAGGGCAAAGAGGGGTAATTTAAAACCTGAGGGTACGGTACCTGCACAGGGGGCTCTGGTCTTCACTGATCCAGCAACACTCGTGGGGTGACTGAAAATTAAATCAGGAAAAGTGAGAGAACAGAGATTGTGAATTTAAGAGTGGTGAAGTACTGGAAAGTACATGGGGAGTTGAGTTCTAACTTTGTTAAAGTGACTAAAAAACTGTATTCAGACAGAAACAAAGGAAGACAAGAGGTAACTAAGGACTGTGGAAATGTCAGGAATGGTGAGTCTGTTGTTCCTTGCTCTTATCCTTCACAGCACTTAAAAACATATTCTCTGAGTTGTTTACCCACAAGAACTAAAATATTTTAACAGACTGATCAGATGTTGGGCAGTATAGAAGTGTGGATGGGATTGGGAAATCAAAGACTGAAATGAAAGGCTGCAAGGAGGACACTGGATTTTTTCCACGACACCTGGTTGTCTCAGCCCAGTCACCACCCATTTAGGCACTTGCTGTTTACTTTGCTGGAGGTGGGAGAGCAGGACCATAACCGTTTCTGTTTGAAGTTGCTAAGTTATGAAACCACGGGCTCCACAGCAGACTCAGGGATGAGTAGGCTTTGCTTCCACCTCAAAAGAGCCATGCAATGGTCATGGGGAGCAGCAGCTCCACAGTGGCCTTGCCAGAGAAGGTAAAGGAAAGAGGAGAGTTCAGCTGCACCTGGCAGACATGGACAAACCTGTGCAGGTCTGCCTGAGCAGTCTTTCTGTCAGCAGATATATTTGTGTAGAGTGATTCAGATTATGTGAGCATGGAGACATCAGAATCACAGAGTCATGGAATTGATAAGGTTGGAAAAGACTTTTGAGTTCCTCTGTTGTTCATCACCATGTTCAACACCAGCCCATGTCCTCCAGTGCCACATCCACACATTTTATGAACACTTCCAGGGATGATGACTCTACTACTTCTCTGGGCATCCTGTTTCAATGCTTAACTCCCTTTCTGTGGAGAAATTTTTCCTAATATCCAATCTAAACCTCCTCTAGCACAACCTGAGGCCATTTCTTTGCTACATGGAGAAGAGACTGCCACCCACCTTACTACCAGGTAGTTACAGAAAGCAATTAGGGATCCCTCAATAGAAATGTCTGTAAACACTGAGTCACAGAGCAGCCTTTTTGCAGTTCCTGCAGTTTTGTATCATATAAATTTTGATTCAAAGTGACTTTTTTTTCATAATAACCCATGAGAAGAAAAAAGGACAAGGGCACACTGTGTATTTTAAAACCTCTAGGAATGTCAGATAGACATTTTACACTTTCCTGGAGATTTCTGGAAGAATTCAAATGTTCTTTTTCATCTGTGGATGTAGCTCTCCTAAGAGGGATCCAGGTGCTGCCTCCCTAAGAAATAGCATAAAGATAAACCTATCCTTATACTCAGATTAAACAACTTTCAGTCCATTGCCGCCTTGAAGGATTATTACCACCATACTTAGCTTAATTTAAAACATTTTTCAAATTAAGGTCTAATCAAAGTGTCTTTGCATCTAATCAGAATATTGTCTGCAGGAAACTTGCTGTTTCAGTACCTGTAACAATGGAAAACATTTGAACTGGTACCCTCGTTCCACAGTGACACTGCTGGAAGGTCTGGTGTGCACAGTCTTCTCTGGAGACTGGTAGCAATGCTCTGGTAATAAAGAGGAAAAAAACCTGCTGAAACATCTGATGGTTCTGGGAAGATCTGCATTACATAAGTTGTTTTCTGCAGACCTGTTTCAGTCTCTCCATGTTTTTGAATGAGTAAAGAGATTTATCGCGTAAGAAAGTTTCCTGATAAGCCACTCAACAAGTTATCGCACTCCTTCAGTGTGCTATTAGAAATGGATGGTTCACTTCTCCAGTTCACTGGCATTTGCTGCTCCTGCTGAGAGATTTCTGACAGTCTTGCAATAATGTAAGACCCGTGTGGATGTTCAGCTAGTGTAAGATAGGGAAATAGCAACTTTTAGCTGAGACAAGCTTAATAAAGTCACAGTTCTTCAGGTTTCAGAGCAATTTGATATCATATTACAAAGTGCAGCTGGAGTCTTATCTAAAATTGGGAAAGAGGCACCTTTCTGGCAAGTTCTGTTATAAACATTCAAGTAATTCATTGGTACTATTCTCGTCTCTTGGTGTGAGTCAGCAGGCACATTGGTCATACCTCTGTACACGGGCAAAGGTGAAGCAGCCAGAATACTGAATAACGTGCATGGATAAATTTAGTAAAAGATTTTATTTCACTCTGTTACTCAGAACAGCTCCTTTACTTTGACAGCAACATTGAGAGGCATGTCCAGAGTTTTGTGTATTCACTTGAATCCTTGCAGGTGAAAAACAAGTGACCACGCCTGGCAGTGCCGATTCACCTGTGTGATTCTGTGCTCTGCTTTAACCGATGTAGACATGCAAGGAAGTGCCTCATCTGCATCCAGGCAGAAAAAAGGTGTTTGGACACCAATTTTTGGAGATCTGTGGGAGTTATAGCATGCTAGAGAATGCACCATCACACGAATTGGAACACATTGTCCAGGGCTCTGAGTGATCTGGTTCAGGATAGGTGTCAGAGGCAGGCAGCTTAAGGGTCTCTCTTCCGTGGTAGAGCCTCTGGCTCATGATTTTTGGACAACTGGTGTCTTCAAATTGAGTAAGAATGTGAAGTAATTTTGACTCATATTATGACCTTTAGAATAAAAATGAAGAGATGTGTGGGATTCTAAGAGGATTTATGAATTAAACCTGTCTTTTAATACCTGTGTTAACCACAAGATAGTTTCCCGGGGAACTGTTACGTCTCCCGCTTCGTGTTTAACAGTTGCTGCATTTTTTCCTTACTAAGAGAACAGGTATTGCTATATTTCTTACAAGAGCACAAGAGGGTTTCAGTACCCTCTTTACGTTTACGAATCTCTGTGTGCAATGTTTATTGTTGCTAAATATAGATGTGAAAAGCACCGACCCTTTTCATGGTATTTAAAATACAATGGCTCTTCAGCCTCTTCAGTTTTCATCTTGTTTCAAGTGGGGAAAAATATTCAGTGTGCTGTATGTTTTCTGCCTCTGAAAGATGTATGTATCTACAGTAACATCATAAATACTTGGTTGCCTGAAACTGTATAAATATTGTCCTTCTGCCCAATGCAAAAGTGATTACTTCATTAGCCCAAGATATACAGCTGAAATAAACATGATATACAGTGAGCTTGTTCTGATTTTGGCTGGATTCTCAGTCTGTGAGACCTTTTTTACTCTGGGAAACATAAGATTTTTTTTTCTGTTTGCAGAACTAGTGATAACTTGCTCCACAGAGAACAGAAGACTTACGTTGAACTTGATTTCAAAACATTGCTTAATCTTGGGGCACTATCTTGAATGGTCTCTGTTTCAGCTGAGGTTCAAGTTCACGTCCCTTTGATGCTGTAAATGGAGCAAGTTAGACTGGCTGACGCAGTATTAAATGTTCTGCGTGCTTTTATAAGAAGAAATTACCAAATTATCTGAGGGCTAGCATGCTCTGCCTTACATGCTGAAAATTCAGAGGTAATGACTAAAAGCTGATTTGTGTTTTCTTTCATATCCTAAAACTTCATTCACTTGCGTTGTTGTTCCCTCTGCTGATCTAGAACATCAGTTATCTCAGCAGAGTTTATACACAAAAGGACCAGCAGGCTCGAGTGAGAAACAGGATGAAAACCCTTATACCAGTATTGATCTCCATCATGAAGCAGACACTGGATATGTTCCCGGACAACCTGCTCTGGGGGACTCTGTTTGAGTAGGGGAGGTTGGACAAGGTGACCTCCAGAGGCCCCTTCCAATCTCAACCATTCTGCGAGGATTTGAAGCTCCCATTCCCCCAAAGAATCAAAGCCTTGTGCTTTTTCTAGTATGATTAAAATTAGCAAGATTGCAGTGTCAGATATATTTATGTTCCGGTTTTATAAGAAATTCTAAGGATATGCATGAATTTTTAAGTTATATTTAAAAAACATAGAAGGAAAATGAATAGTATGTCTGCAGTTCTTTACTCCTTCCAGTCACTTATTGGATCAGCTGAAGGTTGTTTGCTTCTTTTTCCAATTATGGTACACTTCTAAATTTCAGTAGGAAAGTGTTTTTAATATTTCAGGATTTGGCTTGTTCTTTTCTGCCTACAGTCTTATTTTTTTACCATATTTCCCCACGATATCCCTTCCCAGTAAGGGAGAACGAATGCCAAGCTTCTCAGTGCTCACTGCCAGTGTCGGTATAACTCTGGCGTGATTGCATCCGCAGCACCAGCCAGGCAGACAAAGGAGCTGTTCAGCAAGGGACTCTGTGTTCCCAGGCTGGTTGCTTTGATACCTGCCTTTCTGTTCCTCCCTTCTATCTCCACATCTCTTTAGGATCTGTTTCTTCCCATAGATCATCTGCAGCACTGCACATATTGCCTTCATCCGGGAAACATCTCGCTACACAAACTGAAATTCTTCCTGCATGCCCATTTATAGTGCTTCTGGAGTGATTTTTTTTCTTTTTTCTTTTTTTTTTTTTTTCCACATCCAAAACATCCCAGTGACAGGCAAAAAATTGCATCAAATATCAGGGAGGTGTTGAATTTTCAGCAGTAAGCTAATCTCTGTGTGAACTTTTCTCCATGCTTCTAATGCTAAGAAGCTAAAGGTTTCCCAGTTACCACAAGAAAAGATTTGTCACCCTTTGGAGAATTTTCCCATGTGCAGCTGGTTATATATGATGCTGTGGGAGGACTAAATCACAAATTTGCTATAAATTCTCTCTTAAAGACAAGATGTACTTTTCAGAGGGCTGAAATATTAGAATCCTTGTTGAACCAATCTAGTTCTTGTATCAATGAAGCAATTTCTGGCATTTATAGAAAGTGTTATTTCCTACAGCTTCAAGGTAATATTTCATTCAGGTAGGAAAACTCCTGAGGCTAAAAACAGTATCATAGATCAAGGCATCTATTTTGAAAAGATCTAGACAAAAACCCAGGTTATTGGTATGGCAGAGGTCTCAAAAGTAAAGATCCTCTCTTCCCCATTAAAGACAGCTCATGTAGCTGATTTGGGATGGACTGGTTTTGGATTTCATTGCTGTCCTATAAAAAAAAAAAAGTCCCAGAAAAAAACCAATAACATCCAGACTAATGCACTGAGTGCTCATTCCCACTCCTATGTGGATTCCTTGGGTCATCAAGAGGAGTAACTTCATTCCTCTGCACCTTTATTTCTTCTTGAAGGAGACAGAGAACTTTTCTCTGCCTGAGAGGGGTCAGAGAATAACTAGAGGATGTGTTCATACAGTTATAACATGAGGACTCCCTAATGACACCCACTCCCAAAAGAAGTGTCCAGAGAACCTTAAAGAAGCAAATTCAGCTGCATCTTCAGAAGTTCATCTGCAGAGAACCCCATAATGACTTAAAAGCCTGTTTAAATGCCAAAGAAAGCTTCAATGTCTGGTTCCCTTCTGTTCTGGAGTAAAATGCAGTACTAGAAGAATATAATCTGTAGCCATAAGGTGTGTTGCTTTTTATGTGTCAATGTAGGTTTTTTTATGGAGAGGTTTAAGGAGACCACAGGGAGCTCCTTGAATAATAATGAGCAATCCAGGCAATATCAATTTGGGGTTATTTTCTATTCTTTTCTACTCCTTAATGCCAAGCTCTACTGCTGATCTTTTTAGCAGGCAGATGCCAACATAAATTTCTATTCTCTTTTCCTTCTTTAGTTAAGTCTGACATACCAGAAATATAATAAACTCAGCAGATACAACATTATTAGTGCTGCCACAGAGTTGGGACCTTGCCCTGCTAGAATTACAGAGCTGCTGGGATTGACTTCCCTATCAGCCCACATGACAAATTAATTTTCTTTTAATTGGTTAAAACTGATTGCCATTTGAGCCCTTAGGAGTTTGCTCATATTAATACTACCATATGGAGAACTGCAAGTGAGATAGTGAAGGAATTAGGAAACTTGGTGGGTTTAGAGTAGTTTGGGGCAGCAGCTGTTTGTCTTTCGTTATTTAGTTTACTGTATTAAACTCTTACCAGAGATGGATGGAGAAAACAGGAGAAAGAAATAACTCAGACAGGAAACACACTGAACAAATGCTGCTTTGCCTAGTACAAATCCAAAGAAAACGGAATTCTGGCACCTTGAATGGCACAACGTTTACACTGGGAGAAAGAGGGATTTGGCTCTTCTTTCCTAGGGATCTGTGTGTATAAAACAGTACAAGTGCATTTGTAAACCGGAGCTTAAATCACAGAGTTTAACACTCTGCCAGTCTGACTTGGTTCTGCCTTTTAGTAATACAAAGTTGCAAGGAGGTTGCTTCTGGTTCCTGGTGAAGTCTCATGGACAGGCACAACCTGAGGTGACAGGGACTCGACAGAAAATTTGATATTTCCTCTGGCATCCTGGGGTTGTACAGGACTGGTACAGCCTGGGGTGGTGGTGCTTACCCTTACACAGGACCAGTATCCCACCCTGGGCTGGAATTACAGCTCGTGGTGATGGATCCTCAACTATTGAATGTGTCAGAAGCACATGTGAAACCCTGAGTTGAAGTTGCTTCCAGTCTTCAGCGGGCAGAACTCATCCCACACGTCAGCACGACTCAGTCAGTAATAAATCCTTGGGTGGCTGAGCTGTGAACAGTTTATGTTGAATTAAAGGATCTCACTGTGCATCTTCATATAGTTTTAGTTGTGAATAATGGTAACTAAAAGATACCACGAAGCCAACTACAATTAAAGGAAAGAGAAGGGAGTCTCTATGTTGCAAAAGGAAAATGGAAAATGAATGCTTTGGGTGTCAGGTAGTCAGGGGCGAGAACAAATTTCTCTATTCAACATAAATGGATGAGCACAAACACATTTTTCACATATATTTAATCATGCATTCACAGCCTCATTTCAGTTTTATTTGGCACACTGGCATAAGAAAGGATAGAATAGAATAGAATAGAATAGAATAGAATAGAATAGAATAGAATAGAATAGAATAGAATAGAATAGAATAGAATAGAATAGAATAGAAAAGAAATGTGTCAGTTGGAAGGGACCTACAATTATCCAGTCCAATCGCCTGACCTCTTCAGGGCTGACCCAGTTACAATGTGTTGTTAAAGGCATTGTCCAAAAGCCTCTTAAACATTGACAGGCTTGGGGCATCAACAACCTCTGTGGGAAGCCTGTTCCAGTGTTTGACCACCCTCTCTTTAAAGAAAAGCTGCCTAATGTCCAGCCTAAGCTCACCCTGATGCAGCTTTGAGCCATAAAGGAGTAGCTCCCTACCACCTGTGGCAATGTTTCCCCACAGCACAGCGGGTGCTGTGTGCATTAGCCAGCTCTGGAGATCAAAAATGCCTTCGGAAGCTTTGCAGCTGGCACAGCAGTTGTCAGCTGTCAGATCCAGAGCTGAGGTGAGTTAATAAAAAGCTTTTCCAAGGGGTGGTGAGCGGGTGAGAGGCAAACAGTGGTCCAGGGATTTGGCACAAGGACTGCACAATATGGCAAGGCCACAGTGTCAGCCACAGGTTTTATGTTTATTGAGTTTTCTTGTATTTATCATATTAGCCTTCTAACCTTACCTCCTCATGCCCTGGAGACCTGGCAGCAGACCCAGGAAGCTGTGGAGTGACAGCATGCCAGGCTCCCAAGCTTCTGTTTGAATGCAGAAAGAGGCCCAGGTTGCAAGGAGAATCAGCGAGATGAAAATAGCTCACTGCGATGTTTTAAACTCTCTTATATCCTGTCTGCAGGATATAAATTTTGCCCTGCACTTCAGTGAGTCATGTGAGATTTTTATAAACTCATATTAACTTTTTTTTTAAATTGCAGATGGGCAACGGGTTTTGGGTCTAACTTCTCATGTCTTGCAGTTTAAACATCATGATTATGATATTATTGTTACTCCATACAGACCTTCTGATTTCCCTTTGAAGAAGCACTCAGGATAACTGTATATTTTTAGAATGGTAGGCAGTGACATTGTAAAGTTTGCAAAGTCAGTTATTGGCGAAATAAGTGATATTTTAACTTTGCAGAATGCAACATCCATGCCATCAATTACAGATTAGGTGTAGCAAACAGTGACTAGCTAGTGAGAAGTAAAACTGCAAATTAACTTTCTTTTTTTTGCAGTGGGAGGAGGTGAGGCAAAGACCAAAGGCATCTTCCTGATACCTTATGGGCTTTCCTGCACTGCTTTGTGTTCCTGTGCTCTTCTGAGGATTTTGCCAATTCAAAGAAGAAGCTGTGTAGGCAACAACCACTTGGGATCCCAATTAAGGCTTCTGAATTATGTTCTAATTTAGTTTCAGTGTTGCAAGGGTGGAAATAATTTAGCTTCCTGCAGCACCACTCCACAGACTCAAAACCCTCAGCCAGAAGGAAGGGAATCAGTCCTGCCACACTCCTACGTTCAAAATGCCCTCTTAAGTTTAAGGAAATTTGTTTTCCTCCATCACTTCCTTGGAACAAATGGCAAAGAAAGGACCAGAAGAGATTTCCCACTCCCTGCCTTCATACTCATCTGTTTCACAGGGTAGAAGTGAACAGATGCAGCTTCTGGCTCACAGCATCTCTGTGGCCTGTCAGGATTGCATTTAGCTGCTGTTCACAACTTCTGGGGCAGTGTGAGATACACAGACTAAATTTTTCACCAGCTGCTGGGTATTTTTATAAATAGAACTGGATCGGAAAAACACATTGCTTTTCAAAGATCTACAGGTTGTTGTAACTCCTTTCTACTGCACAATTCACAAATTCAAGAGAAATTACAAAAATGTTTCCAAGTAGACTTGTAGTCTGTCACAAAGAAAACCCCCTAATTGCACAGTAAGTATACAGACATCATGCAGACAAAATGTGCTGCCTTTCCCCTCACACTTTCTGCACATCAAAAAATTTGACGTAAAATCAAAATGTATTTTTAGAAACCCTATATTTTGTCTTCATAGATGATGTTTTTACATTTCTCTGCAATCCAAAAAGTCACATAAGTGGTCTCTTGGGGAAGGGCTGTGACTGCTTGTTTTTTAATAACTGTTGTGATCCTTAATACCAAAGGGTCCCAGCCACACTTTGCTAAGGGTGACAGCTGAATTCAGTTAATTCTCCTCCTCCTCACCCTAAGCTGACTTAAGGCAGAAAACTATTTGGGACAGACTTTTTTTTAAAAATTTTGTGCATTAAAAGCATCTTGCATGATTGCCACTGCACATTTAATAAAAATGTGAGGTAAGGCTGCTAATTCTCAGCCATTAGCCCCACAGCAAGTGTGAGACCTACTTGCCTTGCATGGAAAACACAGCCTAAAAGGATATCCACGGTACTTTATAAGTCCTTGGATCTAGAGTTATAGCTGAAGAGTCACGGCTTCTACTCCTTATGCATAGAAACAGCCTTAATCCTTTGTTAATCTTGCTTAATATCTCTAGACCTTGCTGTTATTAGTTATTCTTATTACTGTTACATGGATCTAAGTATGTGCCAGGAATTCACTCCTCATTAACGGAAGGGAGTCAGGCAGAGTTTAGCATTAGGTGGGATGTGCTGTAAGAATGGAAAATACATACATGCATGTGCATTCTTAGGACTCCTATGTTTGTAGAATTGGAGGTTATCTAACTTATCTCTTTGCCAAGTCCTGCTTTTAAAACTCTTTCAAGCTCTTTTGTAAAGACCTGAGATTGCTGATGTTACATAAACTTGGGTAACATTTGTTCATGAAAGAAATTAAAAGCTTAACATTATGTGAAGAACAACTTCAAGATACCAGCAGCAAAAACCTCTTGTGAAAGGAGAATTTGTGACTTGGATGTTTGGTGCTGGTAAAAATGTCACCACCCACATAATCATTAATAAACAACACACTCTTCTGCTTGCATCAAATGCTGTTTATGTAAAGATAGTGTAGTGGAGGTGAGATAACTCATTGACAAGGAATCTTGAAGTCCTGTATTTTATTTGGGGCAGGAGTTATGTTAGCAATGACAATCTCCAGCTGGGGCATGTGGCCCTTTTGTTCTAGGCTCTGTGGAGACTTGTAATTGGAAGGAATTTCCAAACTTCCCTCTGAAAATCTCTGTTGTGCCTCTATCTCTGTCAGCATCTATGTCCTATTCCAGTCCCCAGTTTAACATCTTATCTTTTCATCTTCCTAAATATTTGCTAGTTTCTGGTGAGCTCTCCATTTCCTGATGGACAGTGCAGTTGAGTTCTGCTGAAAGCACCTGGCACGCTGATGGATGTGGAGCTACACAGCACTTAGGGCTAATGAGCTCTCAGCATCCTCTGCTCCATGTGCTGCACAGGGGAAACACCTCCACTTTGTGAGCCAGCTTGAAGAAAATGTAGAGAATGAATTGCTTTAGGGAAAAGAATCCACTTAAATGTAATGGTGCCTAAAACAGATAGCTCCTTCTGTAAACTCTCTGATACCACTTCTGCTATACTGAGATTATATGGATTTCTTTAAAAAAATTGCTGGTGAAACAAAATGGATCATGCCAACTGTATTTTTTCCCCCTTTTTCTACTCACAAGTAAGTCCAGAGGTTCAGGTAAGCTGGGAAATACAGTAGAAAATCAATGCTCTGTCATGGAGCGCGCCCAGCAGTTCCCTTTCTAGCTGTGTCCCACAGCAGCAGGCAGCATCATTCCCCATGGACTCTGGGAGGATGTCCCTGTCTCAGAGCTCGCTGCAGCTGCTGGAAGTCTTTTCAGAAGCATGGGCTTTGTGTCACACCAACTTTTGCTGGTTTTAGAAGTCTCAACTTCCTCACATCCACGCACAACATTTCACAGAATGTCTCTGAACTATTCTCACACACCAGGATATCTTTGAATCATCTTTACCCTAAAAGAAAGGAAAAAAATATAAGTCTGTATCACTGTAATGCCACTGAGCCTTCCTGCAAGGCTCTTTGATCTGAATGACCTGAGCAGAGCACCAACCATTGCAGGTCCCATTTCCTTGCACTCGAAAGGCAGGACAAGGCTTTGTGGTGGTAGTTTCAGGAATTCAGGAGGCTTTAGCTCCATTTGTCCTAGGTTTATCCACAACTGCAAACAGCAGGATTTGCCTGTGCTACACAGGTCTCAGGAGAAGTTTTGAGAGTATTTCTAATTATTAAGAATTACAGAAATATTATCCAAGGAATGTGTCTGCCAATAAAAAGTTTTCCAAGTAGCTGTGAGCAGTGTTCAGGACAATGTCAGCTCTTTACTTGACTGGGCAATGAAAATAAGAACATGTGCCCCTTATAAGAGAAACATACCTGGATTTTGCCCTCTTGGTGATATGTTAACAGAGATTTGTTCTAGCAAGTGGCAAATGACCATGGTATTCACCATGAAAGTAAGTCTCTGAGTGCCCAAAAAAACTACATTTCAGAGATACAAACTCAAGATTGTTTACTCATTGGGTTAACCAAATGTACAATCTGTTCCATAAAGCTAAGAAATAATGAGCCTAATTTCTTAACCAAACCCCATGGGTTTAAATGGAAATATCTGTACATTTTTTAATTAGCCCATCAAATAAGAATTAGATTTTCCTATACAAAGCCATGGTTTCTCACTGCTACAAATGTCCAGCTCTGTGTGGGTCGCTTCAGGGAAAGGATGATCTCCCAGCTGTGTAGGAGTAAAATGAGAATTTGTATTCTGTGGGAGGCTATGGGAACTGCATGGCCTCTGCTTGCTCATAGATTGAATTGTTTCTGGCCTTTTATTGCCTTTGAAGGGCAATGTAAGATGGAGCAGCTCTGACAGTTCAAAGGCAGCACAGGTGAACCAGCCTGACACAAGAAGGAATGAAATTAGAGGAATATGGGAGCAATCTTCATGCAGTTCCTGTGCAAGGAAAGCTCACTTGTGCACGAAACATCTGAATATAAAGGAGAATCTGGCCCTTTGTTTATGAAGCTTCATGTTATAACATTGGCATCTTAGATGAAAAGCTCTAAGCCATCAGATCATTAATACCTTTCACGTTTTGTCAAACCATGGGTGAAAACTCCAAACAGAACTCAGGGCAAAGTTCATTAATTGGCAAAAGTCCTGGGAACATGAGCCAGGAGCTTAAACCCAGATTACAGTGAATTCTGTTTATCTGTGTCATTGCCCAAAATGGTCAGAGAAGGAAAACAACAGTGGACACCACAGCAGGTTCAATTTCTCTGTTTTGAGTTCCTTCTGCATTACAGAGAGGGGAAAAAAAAGAAAGAAGAAAAAGAGAGTATGCTAACAAACTAAAAATCCATGTTTAAAAGAGAGGGGCTGTGTTTCTCCTCTTTCTTCTCTTCTTGGACAGGGAGCGGCTTGAACGTTGGACATACCACTTAACCCATTTTCCCCTTCTTCAAGATTTTGTGTTCTCTCTGCAGAGATGAAACTCTCTGTTTCATGCAATTTTCTGATGTTCTTTATGACAAAAAAAAGGCCCAGGAGCATGTACAGAACACCCTTGAAGCTGTTGAAAGCTTGATACAAACTTTAATGCACTCTTGTTATATGCTCCTGCAGCTGCTGTGTGTCACGCAGGGTTTCTCGTTCCATCTGCAGGAAATATCTTACCAGCACTTGCCTGCAGCAGCGTCGCATAAATCACAGAGACCAAAGGCCCTGCTGATGTGAAGGGGTGATGTTCTGGCACACCAGGGAGCTCGTTCTTTGTCACTGGCAAGCATTCTTCACTAGGAGCGTATGTGTATGTGTGTGCACGAGCGCGCTGCAAAATGGAAATGGTACCAGAACCCACATCCTCGTGTTCTGCTCCCTGCAAGCACCATGGTAACTCCCAGTGGTGCCCTACAGGATGCTATAAACAGCTATGAAGGGCTACAACATAATAGATAAGTAGCTATAAATAGCTTTAAGATTTGGCTAAAGGAGGAGACAGTTTTATGTCATTTTAAATTTTGTCAAGCCACATGCACCTGCAGAGATGCTAAACATTCCTTCTACTCAAATATCCAGAATAATAAGTTTCTGTGAGCACTACAGTGATATTTTTGTGACAAAAAGATTCATGTTCTCTTTTAAAAACCAGGTAACAGTGAAATTACTAAAAAGATATGAGTGTTTAATCTCCCCTCTCCTGGATTAGGAAGCTCAAGGCTTCTTGAATGCCTAGGAGACAATCACTGGATGCTGAATAATTAGTGGCTTGGCTAAATTAGCCTGTGAGTAGTCCAACTTGCAGATGCCCCTGGAATTACACACTCAAGCAAGCTGGAGATTTTTTGAATTGCAGGTTCCACCTGGCCACAAATCAGCTTTGACCACAACAGCAGCCTCTGACTGAGACACTCTGGTGCTCACATGCCACAGCCCGAGCTCACACTGGGACCACCCCTGAGGAATCCACACCCAGAACAGACACCCCTCTGGATTGCCAGAGCCCCCAGGTCTAGAAAGGTGCTACACAAAGGCTCCTGTCTACTGCTGCTACTTTGTCAAGTGATACAGGCCACAGGTAACAACATTGGAAAGGCAGGTGCCCACTGGAAAACAGTAGATTAAGCAAATTCTCCTGGCAGGCCACAGCTGAAGGAGCTCCTCATGATGGGGCTCATCAGAGCATCAGGAGACCTGCCAGCCAACGTAAACGTTTTGTGAATTTGTCTCAGTTGTATTCAACTGTCCATGAATAACAAACCACAATAAATGGTGAAAGCTGAAATTTTTCCTCTTGGCAACTCCAGCCAGAACATTTGGTTTCCAGCTGGAAATAGGTCTTCATTTAGAAATTTCATTCCCTTTTGTTCAAGAAAATAGGTTTTAGAACATCCTACAATGCTTGAATCTGAAATGAAATGTTTTCTTTACATCAAATTCCAGAAACTTGTGGGGTAGGGAATTGGAGAGATTTTAATAATTTTAAAAAATAAACAGAACCATCAATCATTGGAAAAGTTCTCTTCCTGGCTTTGCCTCTGACTTCTGATGGAACTTGGGGTATCTCAGGACATTTACTAAGCTTTTGTTTTTCCAGCTTAATTTGGAGCTATAGCTATCCCTGCCTGTGTTTGTGTTACACTGACCTCAGTGGGCCCAACTCTAATGAAAACTGCAAGGGTTCCTCTGCTCTCGTTCTCTGCTCCCAAGGCCTCCTAACAGACTCAGTTCCTCAGCCTCACTAAAACTATTCATAAGCCATGGGCCTGTGTGTCTTCAGACACCACCTACCTTCTGCCCCCTCCCTTGACCTGCTTGATGCTGCCTTCTGCAGAAGGGAAGGCTGCGCAGGGGAGAGCAGATAAATGGATCTGAAAGGGCACATGAGCCTCCTGAGCTGACCCATGCTGTGCTGCCTCCAGAGCACCACAACCACAGCCAGGCCAGCCCTGCCAGACAAGACTGGGTCAGCATCATCTCCCCAAGCCACAGCTCTCAAGATAACCAGTGCAAGATGAGCCAGGACAGATTGTTCTCCATGTCAGACTCTTAACTTCTGCTACTCTCTAGTGCCAGCAATTCCTTTAGCCAATCACACTCAAGATTAGCCCTTTCTGTGAAAATCAGTACAGTTCTCTCAGTAATCCTCTAGTTTATTTCCTTTTAAGAGTCCTGAGAAAGCTTCTTCTGGCACAATTTACCCTGACTCTACAGAAATCAACAGAGCTCAGACAAATTTTTTCCAAGTCAGTTCTTCAGCCACTTGGCAAGGAGACCCACAGGACATTAGGGCAACCTGCAAGGAGAATTCAGACCTTTGTCCCTGCCCTTGGACCTGCCTTTCTGAGAGGGAAAGTGGAGTCCAGGGAACAAGAGTGAAAGGGCAACGCATTGTTAGCAGGAACAAATGTCATCATTGGGCCACCATCATCTACCTCTGCAAAAGGTCTGTCTTCATGGCAGGGGTTTGCAGTCAGGACTGCACGGACTCCACCTGCATGGTCTCACGAAGTCTCATCTCTTTTCTGCTTATTTTGAGTAAAAACAGTGAGGAAGTGGATAGAATACCACTTTCTTTCATTGGGTGTTTTGGGAAACGTGATTGATGGGCTAGATGGATAGTGCTAGAGCTTGTGCTGTCACAATAACTCTTCTTGCCTGATAGTGCAGGGCTGCACATCTCACCAAACTTTGTCAGAGTAATAGTAAATAGCCTTTATAAATTAAAGAAAGAGTAAAATCAAGATTAGTACTAGGAAGGATAGAAATTTTTCTTGGAAGTTATTTCCTTAATATTTGGATATAATCTACCTTATTCAGGAAGACCCCTCCCTCTGTATGCAGAAGAAAGAAATATGCTTTTGTCCCCTGCAGCAGAGTCCAAAAATGAGGTAGTAAGTACTGCTTCCTGATCACACACAAATAGGGTTTTTATCTGTGCCAAGACCGTAATATGAGCACTCAAATAGAACTACAATCAGACAAGAAAAAGGGCTCAAACCTGAAAGCCTTTGGTGACTCTTTCCATTTCCCTGAGCTTCACTAGCCTGCTCTAATGAAGCTTCACTGAGGCTTTGTTTTCTGAGAACATTTATATTCTATTAGGAAAGTGCAAACATCTCTAACAATAGCTTTGTGTCAGGCCACAATTGTAGCTGTTGATGCTAATGCAGGCTATTAAAAGACAAAGTTCAGCCAAAACCCCCTGGGTTCTAGGAGAGCTGTAAAATTTGGATGTCAGATACACTTCCAGTTTCAGAGCTTTGCTATACAGGTGATTTCAAACCTCGCAATTCCACCAGGAGGGACTAAAGTTGCAGAGGCCACTAAACCAAGAGGGGCAGTAAATCAAACACAGTTAAAATGCCAAAATTTCTTGGCAAATAGGAAAAAACCCCACAAATATAGGAAAAAACATAATTCTGGAGGGACTACAGCAGAGCAGAAATAATTAAACACAACTGCAGAAAAGGGGGGAAACTGAATTACAGGCTGAATTTCATGTTGTCCCTTTGTAAAAAAGGTGAGCAGCAGGTGGGGCTGCCTAGGCTGGAAATGTCGAGTCCTGAGGCAGGTGGACCCTGCTCCAGATGGGGCTGGGAACACCTGAGCTGAAGCATCAGCTGCCACACGGGAGACCCAGGCAGTAGGGAAAACCTTTTGGTTGAAGTTGTAGGGAAGCAGTTTGGTAGCTTCCCGGAGGATGCCACAGAATCTGCATGACAAGAGATTTTGAAAAACCAGTGGGAAAAAGGGTGAGAATGGCAAAGGCAAAGCTGCTTCTGTCCTGGAGGAGGGGCATGGGCCAGGGGAGGCCTCCCCTCTTACTTTTCATGGTTGCCATGCTGGAATTTGGGCCGGAGCTCTCAGAGCCAAAATGAGTTAGAGCCAATTGTGTCCACACAAGTTGTGCAGGATCACGGGTTGTGCGGGAGAACAGGGTGTTTTCCATGTACTCTCTCAGAGTGTCTTCATTTTAATTCATTGCCCACAGGGCTGCTCAACAGAAAGAGGAAGGAAGCACTCCAAGGAAAACATCCCTGAGTGACCTTCAGTGCCACCAGTTAATCCCTCTGCTCCAGGGGCCAACTCACTCCAGTCCAGTGCCAGAGCACTGCCAGTTCACACGAGCAACAAGTTTGGGTTCAGTTACAGGACTTAAACCAAAAACACAATAGATGCAACCACTAACTCCACGTCTTCTAGGAAACACAGACTTCCCGGTAGGAGTTCCTTACCACTTCCATGATATTTGCAAGCCTATAAAGTGTCACACTGAGCCACACCAGCAGCCCATCTGGTGAATCAGGTTGTGATTGCTGTTTGACTGCCCCTGAGTGTCTCCTTGTAAATCAGTTCCTTATTCCAGAAAGGCACCTTTGGATGTGGTCCCAGCTACTGACAAGTGGCAAGAGTGCAGCAGGACAAAAGAGGAGTCTTGCAGTCATGAATGGCTTTGCTCAGGTAGAAGTTTTACAGCCTGTACACACAGAGTTACAAGAAACAATAAATCCCCTACAGTCATCCTGAAATCAAAGCATCACACCTGTTTCTGAGACGGAATCTAGATGATATTCCACATCCTATCATTCCTTACAGGGCTAGGAACCAGGGGAAACAGACTCTTTTTGTGAACAATCCTTTCTGTTTGAAGGAGTGTACGTGAATCTTCATTTCTCCTCATCATCTGCAGGACTCTGTGACACACACAGGAGGGAAGCATTTTAAGTACATTCCCCAGCCTGAGTTCAAAGGAAAGTGAGCTGGACAAGATGTGCCAAAGGGTTTAACATCTGTGCCATTCCTATAGAGCATTGTTTTGGCCTTCGCACTGTGTGAGGAGACACCCACATGTTTTCCACTTTCATTGTGAAAGCAGGAAATGTTTAATTAAAATCAAGCTTAACCTACTTTGTTTTCTCTTCATGCCGAAGTAACATCAGCTGCTAGGACGAAGGATCTGTGAGTCCTGGAACCCAAATGGCCTCACTCAGCAGAAGCACAGAGCTGGAGAGATCCAAACAGATTCGCTGGGATGATGTCTGTGTGCCTGGGGCATGGGGACAAATTAGGTCATGCACCAGAAGGGGCAGAACTTGTGGTGGGCTGGGGAAATTCAACACAGATATTTGTACTGGGCCAAACTCTGTTGCATTTATACAAAATTACAGAAAATAGGGATAGCAAGAAACTCACCGTAAGATACAATCCACCTACCTTACTGCCTTCTGTCACCCTGGTGAGCCACAGTGACGGAGAATTAGGAGAGCTGAGGTGAGGACAGCTACAGGTACTGCACCCCAGGATCTTCCTGAAGCCAGTAGCTGTGGGAGGAGGTACCAAATTAAAGAAACTCAGAACAATGACTGATTTATATTCTCAATGGATCAAGCTGAAGAAAGGACACTCCATCCATCTTACCATCCAGATCTCATTATGTGTCCCTTTTCACTCGCCAGGGTCAGAAAGGCTTTTCAGTCCCCTTTCAGTGGCCATAAAGTAACTTATCTTTGTGTTCTGTTTAGTAATGCAGAAAACAGTCCTATGGTCATGAGTGGTTTGGGAGGAAGGTTAAGGCTGCATATTCTTTTCCCAGGGATAACTCCACTTCCAATTACACATCATTATGTGTCAAGCACAACTCATTTCGCCACGGAAGGTAGTCTCAAGTGCTTTTTTCTATGGCACTTCAAGAGCCAGGAGAGGCACTAGTTCTCTCAGGAAAGAAGAAAAAGTATAATTGTGTAACAGGAACTTTCCATGCAGTGATTACAAGTAAAGACCTTGGAGGCATCCATCAGACCACTCTGGAGAATTCTTTAGCCGCAAGGTAGGCTCTGATCAATATACTCTGAAGAACATAATTATTTTCAGTAACATTTTCACCAATTTGAATGCTCTTGAAATGGAAGTATTCTTCAAATAATTCAGTGTTTTGGGTCAAATCTCTCTGTGCAATTTTCTTGCAAATGATGAGTGATCCAAGTCAAGCTAGAAGCAAATTAACATTTGCAATTTTAATAAATTTCCCAGCCAGGTGTTAACTTTCTCATTTGCAAGGAAATTTTGAGGCAGGCTTGTCAAAGCTGTGGAGTGCTATTTAAAACCCTTTGGGATTGTCCTATTTATCAACATAATCACTGGCATTTTTCTATAATTTAGATGGGGTCTTTAGTGCTTAGAAGAACACCAGCCAGAATATAGTGCTAGCCAGGATCCCATTATCAGAAGACAACCCCTGCCCATGGAAGGATAATCCCTGTCTCAGCAGCATATTAAGCATATTAAAGTAGGCTAAAATTGCTTCCTCAGTTACCAATGGAGAATCTGAAGATCAGAAAGAAAAAAGTTACTCAGAAAGTAGGATTCTTTCTCCCATGAAATTCTAACATCTTGCAGCAGAGAGGAAGCTGACAGACAATGGATTACCTAAACATATTGTCATGTTTATGAATCCAAAGTGGGAAGAGGATGGGAGGAATTATCCTGTATATCAATGCTATGGCAGAGGAGGTTTGTCTCCAATTTTAATCTCACTTCTTTTTTCCCCCTTCATTCCCCCTTTGGCCCATCCTGACATCACCCATGCTTCAACAGGTTGGCGCCTTCCTCCTGTTTTCCCTAGAGAAGGGGAAGTAAACAGAAGTTTAAATGAGCTCAGGAAAGAGCTCAGGGCAGAACAGGAACATAAAGCACTGGGGCTCAAAGGGTTGAAGTACAGGAGAGTTGTTTCCTCAGCTTTAGAGCTATAAAATGACAAGCAGCAGCACACAAACGTGTTGTCATGACAATGAGTGTGCTAAAAAATGGGGGGTTCCTTGCAAGGCTGATGCAGTGAGGGAAAGGTAACCAGGACAGCAATAAACACTTGAGAGAGTTCGCTGTGTTGAGGAGCTAGGCAGCACAGAGTTTAAAACATAATTAGAGACAAATAATTTTTTATTGATGAGATGATCCAAACTTTCCTAACTGTAGTGAGGGGCAGTAGTACAGGGGAAGCTATTCCAGCCTGACCTAACAGCTGCAAACTGACCCTTCTGCATGGCTGCAACACCACACTCAACCCATCCAACCAAGAGAGGTGCAAGAAGAACCTGTGGATCAACCATACAGTACAGTCTAATGCCTTGAGACTCTAAAAGAGGTGAGAGCTTGAGAGATGTAGAAGAGAACAGTTAAAAGAGCTAATACTTGCACATGCTAAGCGTGAGCCATGGCACAGTGCTCTCCATCCACTCAGGCTGGGTGAGTTGAAGAGACAGTGTACAAATCCAAGAGACACAGCTTGAAGACCCTGTGTGTTCATCACTGCAAGAAGGATGTGTCTGTGAAAAAATTCTGAGCTCCTTCATTTTTTAAATCTTTTCCCCATTTAAACCCTTTTTCCCTGTCAGTGTTGCGATCAGTGACATAGGAACGCCATGCCATGACCTGACAACAGGCTGCCTCAAAATGTGCAGTTCTCTTGCTAAAGGATTCCTTTTTCCTTTTCTCTTGTCTTCATGAATTATTTACCTTTGATCTTAAGGAAGCAGATAATGGTTCACTTCAGACAAAAGACAAACTGATAGTAATAGATTTCTCAGTTCATAGGAGGCTTTTCTTTGTTTTCAAGTTAAAACCCAGTAGCTCAGATCCAGCCAGCTGCCTGAGTTTCTGGATGTGGCTCTTGAGCAAGGTTTTAAAACTCCATCCAGCATTGTTTAATTGATGAAGAGCCATACATTTGAGCTTCCAGGCAAGACATATCAAACAATAAGGAATAATGGAGTCCAGCCTGACATACTTAGTGAACTGTGTGGATCAGCCCATCCATGGGTCTTCTGTTTACACAAAAGAAAATCTCTAGTCTCTTCTAGACTCAGTGTCATCTCTCTCTCTCAAAGGAGACAGTCCTGGCTATTTTGAATTCCAAAGGCAGGAATAGACTGCGTCTTTCTGCTTGAGCCCAACTGATCACACTTGTGTTCTGCTTTGTGATCTGTTCAGGATTTCTGCTGCTTCTCTAAGCCTGCTCCATTGCCTATTAGATCGCACTAGCTGGAAGTTTTTCTTGCTATTCCTCCTTCTTCTACAGCTGCTGTAGCTATGTTCAAGTATATTGCTAAACACACTCCTTTGCACAAAAGTTCTTCCCCCTCCATGTCCACAGCAATCCTCTCCAGCAGCACACCAGGTTTGTTATCTGTCTCACAGTGCTTATTTTCTTTTCCTTCACAGCTCACCTGAGCCCATTTCCTTCCTGCAATCATCTTCCTGTGAAATTAAAAATGTGCAGTCAATTAAAATTTCAAAACCAGGTCCTCCCTTGAATGCATACCTGCTTTCAAGCCCATCAGGGCACACCAGCTGGGATTCCTGGGAGTGGCTCCTGATAGATATCAAGCCCCTGTGTGGTGGGCAGCACCCACAGAGAGACCATCACCATTTCACTCACCAAAACAACAAATGTGGGAACTGCTCAGCTAAGAAACTACTGATTTATTTGTGTTGCATCTAAGGAAGAGAGACAGCATATATTTTTTGGTATTGGAACTACACTGTGCCATAAGCAGCTCATGGCACTGGGACTAAAAATACCCCAGTTTTTGGCTTCCCACTCAAACCTTGCACACGAAAAGTGCTATTTCTTCCTATTCTGTCACACATATGAGGAAAATGCTGAGGAAGGTTTTGCTTATCTTTCCTATGTATCTGTCTGATTAGTATATATGTTGGTTTTAAAGGTATTGAAGTTCACAACCTCCAGACAACACGCCGCTGTTCTTACACACAATTTTACTGCTCAGAGAAGAAACCACACAAGGGTTAAATGTCCAAGGCTGGGAGCACATAACAAGTGGGAATTGTAATTGAGGGGCAACCAGGCTCCCTTCCTGCTCAGTCACACTGCTGTCTGCACTGCAATGATTTCATTCACCAAAACACGGCCATGGACAAAGAACGGACTCTGCAAAAACAGCCCCTTATCTGCTCCTGCCTGCCTCTTGTCCAAGTCATGTGTGATTAGTTTACTGACACAAACACCCCTCTGGAGCCAAGGCAGCTGCAGGAGCAAGCTGTGCTCTGATACAGCTCATGCCTTTACAGCAGTGTAAGAGCAGTAGCTACTGTCTAGTTGAGCCCAGGAGCTTCAATGTTTATAGAGCTGGAAGAAAAACAGCGTTTGATTCTAAGAGATCAAGTAGACCTGGCTGAGCTGGCAATCAAATGAAAAAAGTCAGTCCTGAATTGTAACAATGACTGTGGTGAGTATGAAGTAAAGATTGGCTGTAGAGAACAAACACAGGATGGAGAAATGTAATTCCCAGGAGGTGTTTTAACTTTTCTTTAGTTTTAAATTGTTGATAGGATGCAAAGGGGTTCAAAGTACTTGGGGCTGGGGGGAAGAAGAGTAGGTGGCAATAGAGCAATTGAGCTTCTAAGTGCCATAATTCCAACCACACATCGTTTGAGCAATTACTCCTCTGAAAATTAAAACTGTGGGGAGCTTCATTTCAAGTGTATTTCGGCTGTGTGGCTTCTTGGATATCTGCTGTGAAAGAAGCTCTGCAGCTGCCTTTCTGTGAGTGAGGCACTGCTAGGGTTTCTTCAGTCTACCCAAATACTACTTTCATTAACATTGATAAGAGCTTATTCTACTGGAGATCTTTTGCCCTCTGTCAACCTTGGTTGAAATTTGATAAAAGACTTGAGAAGACAGATTAGAATCATCATCATCATCATCATGCTTTGCAGTCATTCCATCAGTGTTATTCCTGCCACTAACATGGACCATGGAAGCATGGATATAACATATGTCATGTTACAGACCTCCTGTCATGCTGCAGAAGCTTTTCCAAGTGTTTTGATTCCAGTTTTAAATATCAATGCCACGCTTTTTCAGTTTCAGCTCCAGTAAGTTCATTGAAGACCCTCACCTTTTATTTTCTTGCAGGCTTACAACATGAAAAGCAAAGCAAGCATACCCCAAAAGCTCAAGGAAAAAGAAATCAACCGGCAAACAAACAAGCAAAAAACAACCAGAACACAGAGCATTTAAGAAATACCTCAGTTTTTCTAAATGTAAAACCTTATGAGTTTCAGGCCAGTATGATTTTTCTGGGGAGGGCATCTTTGCCACAAAACAGTGTTTGGTGTTAAATAAACAAGACAATACCTCAATACTGCCTTAGTTCACAGTAATGGGGTTACAGATAAACTTTTGTTAGTGCTGCATCTTCTGACCTGGTAGGACAGTCAGGTTATTATGGTGTTGCTGTGGCATCTTCTTCTAGTTTTTTTACACTACTTGATTGTTTTTCTAAAGAATCTTTGAAAACTGAGGCTAAAACCTCTTTTCCCTTATCTGCTTATTAGCACTTACTCTGGAATATGACCCAGTAGGCTAAATGTCCTCATTATCAATTATTTTAGAAGGAAAATGGTTTAGTTGATAAAGCCTTTAGAAGCATGTTTATATATTCAAAGGGCAAATAATTCAACAGTTTGGCACAGTAAACAAATCCTTAACTTTCCTGAAGAACAGAAAATATGCATAATGTTAAGGTTGTTCAAGCTTTCGTGAAGCAAAGATTCGCTGCATCAAAGAAGTTGAAAGGCAACGATGAAAGCAGAAACTGGAGACCGTGACACAGAACCCACAAGGTCTGAGGATGAGCCATAGGCTAAAGGCCAGCCACTGAGGCCCAGATTCAGCCCATTTAACTTTAGGCACTTAAATGAATTGGCTAATGTAGGAAGCTGGGCTCCCTCATTAGACAATGTAGAGAATAAAGCTTCTTCAAAGAGAATTGAAGCACAGCCAGAACTGACATTTCTCTTTACTACATGTAAGAGAAGTTTAAACTCTAAAATTCAGTGATGTTTCTGACCTGAGACCTCACTTAATTGCATAAAGTTACTTCCCAGCCATCCCAGACTCGAGTGCAGCTGTCTCCACTGCAGCCTAAATGGCTCTTGCTGTAATGTGTGTCCATTCCTTCTTCTCCTGTATCCAGCAGAGAACAGTTTATTCCTCTCTTCTTTGCAGGAACACTTTACACTGTCATTGTGTCCCCTTAGTGATGTCTCTAGAGTAAACAAACCCAGTTCTTTCACTCTTTCCACTCCAGCTACAGTGTCAAGACCTCTGGTTGTTCTCATTGCTTGCTTTTGAGATCATGCCACTAGGCTCACATATTTCTAAAAGTTGGCACCTCAGCCTGAACACAGGCATTGCCAGTAGGCCAATGCCAGGTGTTTATTTGCTACTCTATTTTCAATAGAGTAGAGGGATTACTTTATGACTTGCACATAACTCCTGCTTGTGGTGATTGTTTAAGCACAGCCACCACTCCCCAGAGGCCTTACAGCATGTCAGGATTATCAAACCTTTTCACTGAGAGAAACAAGGGCCCTGCCCCCTTAGTCCTGCTCCCACAAGAATGTCTTTTCATGGTGTGGTAACTGGTGCCAAGAGCAATAAGAGCAGGAAATGGGCATAAAGAGGAAAAGACAAGTTCATTGCAATCAGAGGCACCAATCCCACAGGCCAAACACCACTGGAGATGCTGAAGTTGCCAGTCACAGTCCAACCATGCAATGTTCCTTCTGAGCAAAGTCATTTATCCTTTCTGTGCCTTTGATTCCCTTCCTAACTTTGTCCTAATGAACGTGATTAAGACTCTAGGAGGGCACTCCTGTACCACAGGCCAGATTCAGCCATGCTCCCACCTCACTCAAACTACCAACCCCACTGTAGTACAACTGCCAGTAGCAACTGAAGTAAAAAGGTGACAGCAATGCCAGCTGCCCAACCCAGTCTCCAAAAATATACAATTTCAGAAACAGTTGAATGAGAGCTGCCAAGACCTGGGAAACAGTGAGATGCCCTAATGCTCACGTCAGAAGCCTTCCTGTGTTCCTTTCAGAAGTGCCTCTCCTGGGTTCGAGGTTCATCCTTTGGGGAACTAAAGTGATGCCACATGGTCTGGTTTGCAGTGATCCATGAGTTCTGAGGACAATACATGAGGAACAGCAAATACGCAAATGCATCAGGAAGGCAAAGAGTTCATAGGGAGCCTGTGGCCTGAAATGTGTTTGCATAAACAATCTCCCTGAATCATTATGAATAATTAATGTGTAAAAAGTCCCAAACTCATTCCTGGACAGGAAGGACAAATAAATCATAAGGAACAAGGTGTTTGCTGAGTGACAATAGCTAAGCTAACTACAAGCTTAGCAGTTTCAGATTGCAAGGCTGCAATGAACAGCCTGTGGTTACTGTCAAGAACAGCTTGAACACAGGGGTGCCTCAGTAACAGTTTTTCTATTTAAAATAGTCATAATATTCTGTCTATAGGAGACCTTTCAGATGAGGATTGCAAAGTGGTTCACAGCTATTCAGACTCACAAAAGCCCAGTGAGAGCAAAGAGACTATTTATTAGATGCAATTATGGCTTTGTTACTAATGCATTACAAATTTGTTGGCAGATACAAGATTTTGCTACTCAGATATGAGGGAGTTATATGCATTAAGTATAATAGCTAATAGAGAAAACTTAAAAAAAAAAAAAAAGGTTAATCTCCTTCTTGTCCAAAAACATGGTATATAAAAAGCAGTCATAGCGAGAATTTCTTTGAAGTGTCCTTTATGTTACTTAGTCACAAATTAATTTAGCTGGGAGCCATAGTGAGGTACTTGTATATTACTAAATATCTTGCTGTTTGAAGAGGATGGGGGAAAGGGAGGTCTGGTTAAACTGACTTCAAAACTAGGTTCTTACAATAAAAATTGAGATAAGACTCAATAATAACTTTGCTTCATCAGACATTGAACAAAACTAGGGAGGAGTCTGACAGGAAAGCTTTGTTGGGTGTGGGGGATGTTCACTGATGGCCTCATCCTGCAAGGGGCTGAATCCCCTCCAATCATCCCCAAATCCCTGTGAATCTGACCCAGCACTACCAGGCAGGATCAGAGCCTGCACTCTGCCGGTGTTGCTGGTGTTGTGGTTCACTGTCCATGGTAAAGTCTTTGGTGACCTGGTAGTACTGGCACAGCTTGTCAGGAGCAGTGCAGGGACTGGCTGGAGCTGCCAGCACTGGGCTGACACCCTGATTGTGGTCTGCTGCCCAGATTACTGCCAGACTCAATGCCCACACAACACAGGGGTTTAAATGCAGGAGAGTTGTTCAGCTCAAAAAATACTCTGGAACAAGTCATGATGAAAAGAAAGAAATTGAGACCAAAATCAGACTCACTGATTAAAGGGTCACTTCAGCTTGCTTCTTTTTTTTTTTTTCCCCCTAGTTAAAACTACATTTTGAGGCCATAATTATTTTACTAAAAGATGTAGATATATAGCTTAAAATTCTGAGCAGATTTCCAGAAGTGCAGAACATATGTTTATCCACTTTACCTCCAGGAAACAGTGGAATGCTGAGCACTTCACCTTACCGTACCAGGTGTCTGTTGCCAAATGCAGACTGAAGAGATATTTCCCAATAGGTGGTACCTAAAAGAGGATTTGCCATCAGAAATGTACTGTTACCTGCAGAGCTGGAATATCGTAATTTAATTTGTGATTATAAATTGATAAGCAAGCGGGTGAAAAGTGAGGTAATTTATCACTATTTTAGGATGATTTTATGGTAGACTGAATAAATAAAAGAGGTGCATGCCCTGGTCCACAGCTACTGAAAAGTAGAAGGTGCAGAGGTGAGGAAAGCTTAATCCAAAGAAGCAGTACCAGTTCCACCAAGAAATGGTCAGCAGAGGTGTCTCGTAACCAGTAAGAAGAGGTTATGATGAGCAGCAGAGGTGTTACTGTAAGCACTGCTTTAAACACTGGGAGTGTGTTTAGAAGGAGGTACCACAGGATTCCAGCACTTTTCCTTCCTCGCCCTTGCCAGAGGCTCAGCTGGTCTGCAAGTCAGTCAGGACAGTGCATTAACTGGTAGCAGGTGAGCTCACCCACATCCGAGGAGGGGCAAGTCAACCATTTATTCTGTGATGATTGAACCCCAGCATTATCACTCACTGACAGGCATTGGCTACATCTGAGGGTGATGTTAAGGAGGTTTAAACTTTTTCAGCATTTTGCAGAAGCAGATATCAAAGATATTTATCAGACATGCACCAAGCAACAGGTTAGGAAAAGAAGAACACAGAATTATATCAAAATTGTTGTAATATATTTTTCTAAGGTTATTATTAACACTTGTGTTTTCTTATGCTACTTGATGGCAGCCTTGAGACCCCAGCTAACACTGATGCATCCTACTATCTCTTCCTCTTTCAGTTAATCCTATATTTATTTGCACCAAATAAAAGCAGTCACTGAAAACGCCTGTCACTGAATATTATAAACTGCCAAAAAGATAGGTTTCAAAATTAAAATTTGCAATTCAGAATCCTCCAAAAGCTTCTAAAGGCATTCTTAATGCCACAAAAAAAGAGACAACTATTCCACTTTTTCACATGTTGTGACATAATCTCAGCTCTTCAGAGATCTTTCCCATGGTACTGCCCTAAGTTAGCATGAACCACAACTGACTTTTCTTGCTTAAAAAAATCCAGAATGTATTTTCTCGCAGTGGGAGCCCTAACCCATTTCCCTACAGAATCCAAGGCCTCAGTGCTACATCTGGACACACTCAGCCAGCAGCACTGAGCTGGCCAGATCTCTGAATCAGTCGTAACCATCACCCACCATCACAGCCAGCTGGAGCTGACCCCCGGCCATGCTGCTCCAGTCAGTCTTTTGCCATTCAGAACAGAGATGCAGATTTCCCACGCATCTGAGAACACTGAATGAGTCTTTTTGAACTTTCCAGGCACTCGTTTACATGCTCTAGTTACCCGTGATGTGAAGGGGAAAGAAATGGTCTCTGAATTCCACATTTCATCACCCAGCATGTTGCTGGACACCAAAACGCTGCTGTGCTTTTTCATCAAGCTCACAGCTCAAGATGTGCTTTCAAAGCACCAGTTTTTTTACAGTTAAAATATGAGATGGAGTTTCCCAAAGCATGCTACTGTCTTCCTACGGATGGGTAAGCTTCAGGATGGAGAAATAAGGCAACTTCTTGCAGTCAGTATGCATTGAAGCAGGAATAGACTCACATAAAATCTCAGAGGGCTCAGTCATCACTCCTCTGCTCTCATCTCTGACCACAATCTCTCTGTATAAACAAAGGCTCTGGCCACTGCAGGGTTTTCTGGGCTGCTGTAAAATGCTTTGCCACCCCTCTCACAGGAATTGCTGATGCTTTAAAAAGAGGCAGCCTTTTCTCACAGTGCCAGTGTGTCTGTGGAGGAGTCTGGATGTCAAGAAAGTATAGGGGGATGCAGACAAAGACCTGACAACTTGAGCAATTAAAGGCTTAGTGGTAATCTGAGTTAATGAGCACATTATTATTGCTCCAGATTAATATTAGTCCAGATTCAAAATAACATCCATTCTGGGAGGACTGAATGGTGTTAGTCAAACTCAACATTTTCCTGAATTTTCACTTCTTAGCAATAACAAAACACAGATTTCAGGAGACAAGAAGGCTTTGACTTGGCTGTTCTTCAGCACTGTTTTGCTCAGTGTGTGTGAGAGAGACAGAAAGACATTAATCATTGCATCTCTTTTATCACCTGAAGGGAATTAATGAATCAGCATGCTTGTAAGAGTGTCTCCTGACAACAAAAATACTCCAAACAAGGGCTGGATTGCTGTGACAGGGTCTTCCAGAGCATCAGGATTTATTTATGTGTGTTCAGATTGGTTTGGAGCTTTTCAAAATGTTGATACGCTCAGTCCTGTACATGCTAACCAATACATCAGCCACAGGCCTCGAGTGAACAGGAATTAATAAGCATTTATTGCTTTGGACCCCCAAAGTCAAACTCAGGGTGTGCTTCCAAAGGGAGCTCACACTTGTACACAGCATTCCGCATGGAATTATGGGGTTACATGCACAGCACAGGACTGGAAAGTAGGGCCACTTCTGTTCTTTGATACCTTTGCTTTATATTTTCGTGATATTGTTTAACTAAAATCAACTACATACAGTATTTGGAGCTCTGTCACATGTACTCAGGAGATAATGTCAATGGAATTGCGTGTTGTCACAGGATAACAGCCTCCCGCTGTTGCTGAAATGCCAAATTGAAGCCGAGGCATTTATGGAAAATAAACGTCAAGTCAAAGCCAAGATGTTTATTTTAAAAACAAGAGACATGGATCTTGTGGCAATGTTCCATCATGTCTCTATTTCTCTAATAACAAATGTCCAGTGTGAACAGAGCCAAGTGACAATTTCTTCCTGGGCCTGGAGAGGGTGAAGTCTGATCACTTCACATGAGGACTCGCAGAGCTGTTTCTCACCTGCTTTCCTGCAGGTTTTAGTCAATTGTCCAGGTAGCAAATACAAAATTATTTATCAGATGTATGCTAAGTTTTCAAAGAGATTTAGGAAGACAGCAGGAAGAAAAATGAACAGCAAATGCATTTTTAATTTGCTTTTACATAGTCCATTTTCTCCAGAGAAGGAATGACAACATGAGGCTCACCGAAATCAATAGGAGGATTTCCAGGCTTTTCAGTGGGCTTTGATTAATGCCTTAAGAGAACAAATAGCTCATATTTTTAGAGGGCATTATGTTAATAATGGTGGTCCCTGAATTTGATTCATGAAGGCATGACTGGACCAAGACTGGGCAGGGAAGACAAGATCCTTCTGGGTCGTAAGGGACATCACAAGGCACACAGAGCTCAGAGCAGCCCTGGAGATTCAGGGATGGCCTACAGCAGCAAGTCAGAGCTGGCAACAGCAAATCCGCTGCCCCAGCTACAACTGTGATGAAGGATGGGGTTAGTCCCTGTGTCCAGCGCCATTCCCAATCTCCTGCCCCACTTATGGTGCTACTGTCATTCCCCTAGGGAGAGAACTCATTCAACAGGACCCTCATCTTGCAGTCTTTTTTGCATGGAGGGAGAGGCACGAAGAGAAGCTGGAAGCTGTGCAAAGCATCTCAAAGGACTGGGTTTAAAAATACACCAATGTAGCCCACTTCAGTTCCTGAAACGCTGAGGCTTCACAGCTCATGACAACAGGGTTCCTCAAATGCAATACATTTTGATTCTCTTTGGATATACCTGTTATCCTCTATGTAATGTAAGACAGATCTCTCCTAATAGCTACTGAGAGTTTGAGCTTTCTTTTATATTTTTTTAAAAACATTTCCAGAGGAAAAATAAATTAGTTGCTTTTTAAAAACTGTGATTTGGAGAGCAAGTAGAAACAAACCATTTCAGCGCTGTAAGCTCTTCCCTTGACCTAACATGACATCCTTTAATAGTATGCAAACAAAGGACAGTATTAAAATCGTGTTAAAGAGCTGTCTGAAATGCAAAAATGAAAAATTCAGGGAAATTTGGAGTTAAAGGAGATTTGCAAAAGGTAACATTCTGAAAGGGGTTAAGCCTTCAGTGAATATTTGGCTGCTCTGTGCTGTGAGGGCCAGAGGGATGTTCTGTACAGAATTCAGAAACTTGCTTATTTTTTTCCTTTGGAGATGCATTGTTTCCCAAAGATATTCTGGCTCTGGCTCTGATCTGACATTCCAGATTGACGTGTGTGGAACCAACAAAGACACAGAGAAGCAGCACACAATTATGTGTCTTCTGCTTTATTGCATACTTGATAATAATTTCCTTTATTCCCCAACCTTGAAGCTTATCTTCTCTTATGGTGGGAAGAGACCTCCTGCTGGAGATCTGATAGGACAGCTTGATAGGCAAAGAGCTGGCATTTTATTAGTTTATGGTATTTATTATCTGTATAAAGATATTACAGCAATAATGGATCTGGACAGATGACAGATGGATGGTGCTCCAGGAATAGCAAGTAAAACAGCTGCAGGGTATCCCCAACACTGCTTCAGTGTCATCTGGGGAAAAATATTTAAGATTTTATCAGAATGTTTTCTGGCTGATTTTGCGCTAAAATGGACTATACACATTCACAAAATTCATCCAAGCATCCAAGCCTGTGAAGGCTTTGGTGCAATGAGGCACCATGGGGCTCATACTTAAAGTAAGTGTTCCAGCTAAATGTAGAAAAGAAAAAAATATTTCTATCCCACAGCTCCATTAACCTGGTTACATTTTTTTTTTTTTTTAAGATCAGGATTACAGATATCACTCCTGGGCAAAAACTCCTAGAAACAATCCTTCTGCTTTTCATTTGGCATAAGGTCTCCCTCTGGTCTTGAAGATGTCATGCCTCCTTCCCTTCCCGCTAAAGAGGGTCATGCTTTGGTCCAGCAGATGACGAGCAGCAAAGCAAAGTCCATGGGAACATGAGGGAATGGTTTGCCAAGCAGCAGGTCCATGCTGGTGTGTGGCCTTTAGCCAGGGTTAAATAAACTGTGTGTAAATAAATAAATAATTTTTTCCCAGGTTGTGACCCTGTAAATTAAGCCTAAGCCTAGAAGGGATTTTTATGGGCCGGCTGGAACAGCAGAGCAGTCTTAGCAGAATAAATATATAGGGGGAAGAAAATAACTGTGCCTTCCAGTTGCTCCCAGAGTGCCGTGGGGAACATTTGGTGCTGCTGTAAAGACATGCCAATGATTCAAAAGGCAGGAGAGTGGGGACATTGTTCTCATTTACTCAGTGGTTGTTCCATATTATTTTAAGAAGTTTAAAACAGGAGTGAAATGCAGTAAAATGCAGTCTTACAGCTTCAGAACAGAATAGAGGGCCAAGCAGGTAAATGGAAATCTAACTAAACAAGATCCTAGCAGCAGGTTTCACAGAAGGTGATGGGACCTGGGCAGGGATTTGCTCAGTCTGGTATCTGAGCATTGCAGCCTCCTGATGTTTCAAGTGCTTTACTGCTCATAACCAAATAATGGTACTAACAGCACTAATACTTAGAGCAGTCCCTAGATCTGGTTTGACCAGACTGCGTAAAAGCTACTGCCTGCATTTTTAGAAGTCCAGAGAGACCTGTCCAATACAAGAGAGAAAAGCCAGAAAGGGAAACTGGGGTTCTCACCTCCCAACCCTCCAGTGGCGTCGTCTGTCAGAGCTGGAGGAGATGGGGATTCGAGGATTGGGAATGGGGAGATGCAGGGGACAAGCCACAGCCGCAGGCCCTGCACGGAGCTGGCAGCATCATCACTTAAGCCAGGTGGTTTTACCGGGGGCTCTGGGCTGCCCAGGCTGGGAGAGGAGGCACTGGCGGCAGGGGGCTTGCGAGCGTGGGGCTTGTCCCTGATGGGGACATCCAGTGGGAGGGGATGTCAATTACTTTCCAATGGAGAATGAGGCTGACAGTGCTGGCATTTTGCTTTTTCTGGGGGTAAAGAGAAGTAACTTCTGCTCCAGAAGCTGGCAGGAGCCCACCCTGCCGGTATCCCCTGGCTGCCCTGCGGCTGCCGGGCACATACACCCTTTGCCCGGGAGAGTCACGCTCCCGTACGGGAAGGGGGCTCTGTGCCCGGCAGCCGCGGGGCAGGCAGAGCGTAGCCAGAGCAAAGACGGGGTTCGGGGGTGCTCCGGGGGGTTCCCGACAGGGATAGGGGAGGGATAGGGGCAGGCATAGGAGTAGGGATAGCGCAGGCTATAGGGCAGGGATAGCGCAGGCATAGGGGCATGGATAGCGCAGGCTGTAGGGCAGGGATAGCGCAGGCTGTAGGGCAGGGATAGGGGCAGCGATACCTCCGGTGCGCGGGCGGGGCGGGGCGGTTCGGTCCCGCCCCTCGGTGCCGATTGGCGGCGGGCAGTGCCGAGGCGGTGCNCGGAGCGCCCCGCACAGCCATGGGCGATGGGTGGCTGCCTCCGGACTGCGGCCCCCAGAACCGCTCCGTGGCCGGGGTGACGGCCGTGCCGCCCGGGAGCAGGCAGCTGCCCGCCGCCGAGCTGCTGTCGCAGCAGTGGGCTGTGGGCATGAGCCTGCTGATGGCCCTGGTGGTGCTGCTCATCGTGGCCGGGAACGTGCTGGTGATCGCGGCCATCGGGAGGACGCAGCGGCTGCAGACCCTCACCAACCTGTTCATCACCTCGCTGGCCTGCGCCGACCTGGTGATGGGGCTGCTGGTGGTGCCCTTCGGGGCCACGCTGGTGGTGCGGGGCACCTGGCTCTGGGGATCCTTCCTCTGCGAGTGCTGGACCTCCCTGGACGTGCTCTGCGTGACGGCCAGCATCGAGACCTTGTGCGTCATCGCCATCGACCGCTACCTGGCCATCACCTCGCCTTTCCGCTACCAGAGCCTCATGACCAAGGGTCGGGCCAAGGGCATCATCTGCACCGTCTGGGCCATCTCTGCCCTGGTCTCCTTTTTGCCCATCATGATGCATTGGTGGCGGGATGACGACCCCCAGGCGCTGGAGTGCTACCAGGATCCGGGCTGCTGCGACTTCGTCACCAACAGGGCTTACGCCATCGCCTCGTCCATCATTTCTTTCTACATCCCCCTTCTCATCATGATCTTCGTGTACCTCCGAGTGTACAGAGAGGCCAAGGAGCAGATGAGGAAGATCGATAGGTGCGAGGGCAGGTTCTACGGCAGCCAGGAGCAGCCGCAGACGCCCCTGCCCGCTCACCCTCACCACCAGCCCATCCTCGGCAACGGCCGAGCCAGCAAGCGGAAGACCTCCCGCATCATGGCCATGAAGGAGCAGAAAGCCCTCAAGACTTTGGGCATCATCATGGGGGTGTTCACCCTCTGCTGGCTCCCCTTCTTCCTGGTGAACATAGTCAACGTCTTCAACAGGGACCTGGTACCCGACTGGCTCTTCGTTTTCTTCAACTGGCTGGGCTACGCCAACTCCGCGTTCAACCCCATCATCTACTGCCGCAGCCCCGACTTTCGTAAGGCCTTCAAGAGGCTGCTCTGCTGCCGCCAGAAAGCCGACCGGTGGCTGCACGGCGGCGGCGGGGAGCTGGCCCGGCTGCCCGGGGGCTTCATCAGCACCGTGGGCTCGCCCGAGCGCAGCCTGGCCGGGACCTGGTCCGACTGCAACGGGGGCACGCGGGGCGGCAGCGAGTCCAGCCTGGAAGAGAGACATAGCAAAGCCTCCGACTCGGAGTCCAAGGTATAGGGGGGCGTGGGGGGCCGCGCCGGAGCCGGGACAGGGGCGAAAGGCAGGCAGGGCGACACGCAGGAGCGGAGAAATCCCCGGCAGCCGCCTGATGGTAATGCTATTGCCGAGCAAAACGATCCCTGCCTTGGCAGGGGGAGTGCGGGTGTTTACTTAGGAATAAAAGCAGGTGAACTGGTGTACGACATACCTCATCCGAAACTACAGAAAACAGGAAACCCACTGAGCGGAGAACAAAGGAAACAAACAGCCCATCCCAAAGACAGCCACCTTGTCTTTAGGAGACGCGCTGTCGGCGGGGACTGTGGCGGCAGCGCCTGCGCTCGGGTGGCTGTCCCAGGACCGTGCTGGTGGCCGAACCCGCGGGGGTGTTGGCCCTTGGCGGCCGGGTTCGGCTGCAGCTGGGCTCCGGCCACCCTCGCCTGGCCCCGGGGCTCATCCCTTCTCCCAGGGCACCGGGATTTTGGGAGGCGCGGGGTCGGTGCTGCAGGTGCTCCGGGCGGGGAGCGCGGCCGCCGAGACGGAGACCTGCTGGCAAGATGAGTTTTAAGCTCCGAGTAGCCGTGCTCCCCTCGTCCGCAGAGTAGCGAGAGACAAAAATAATGAGTAATGAGGAGCACTGGTATATTTTGAAAGGGGGTAAAACAACCCAACCCATACTCTTGTGCTTATTCCCTCTGCATCAGCAAGCAGTGAGTTACTGTGCTTATCTCCTTCGGCCAGACAATAGCAGTCAGGCTGAGAAACTTCTACCTCAAACTGTGCATATTGTACAGGGGAATGAACGGACCATGTTTATATTAAACAGCATATTTACATACCACTACTAGGGTTTTATGACAAGGGCCGGGGAGGGGGGGACGAGGAACCTTCTGCAGCTTGTTCATTGTAATTACATATGAACGGGGGGAGGGGGGAGAATCCTGGCAACAAAAATTTACTGCACATTTTTTAAAAATGGCGACAAAGTCGTTTTTTGCACAGTGTTAAAGAGTTGTAAAGTTATTTGAAGATATGACTTGCACACACATACACACATGCAGATTGAAAAGGAAACGGAGGTTTGAGTAACACCAACCCTGAACCTGATTTCTGGTTTTGTCTGATCTGTTATAGTTTTATTGAGAGAGTGACTTTTTTAATATTATTTTGAAGGTACTGTAAATATATCCATATTATAAATTAAAATATCTTAAGAGAATTTATTATTTTTATTTTTATTTCCAAATGCCCACGTGAATCTGCTGTTATTTTAGCACTTGTGTGTCATTTCCATTTTCCTCTCTGTGTGTGTTTTATAGCATATTTATACTTTGGTGCAATTTACTACTGTGTAAGTAATTGGTCTATGTGCAATAAATACCATTGCAGCACAAGCAAGTGTGTCTCTATAGGTTTTGAAACAATACCTACCTATAATGGGAGGAACAGCATTTGTTTTTCTCCAAAGATGGCTCAGATTACCAATACAACTTGATCTAATGGCTTTTCCTGATACACTGTTGTAAAAAACCTGTTTGAAACCCAGTATGGTTGTGTTCCTGTTGCACCGAGGTCCACTGACTTCCCTTATTAATGAGAAAAAATTAATGGCTAAATTAATGGCTAAAGACAAGGTGTTTCCACTGATAATGAATACTCATTTTCTTGAACTATTCCTTTCTGGAATATAGTCTTCTCTTCTTTTTCTTTTTTTCTCTTTTTTTTTTTTCTTTTGTTGTTGTTGTAGGAGCACATGGCTGGGAGTCAGGAGACCAGAATATTTAAGATTGCAGAGGACGTTTAATTGCAAAGGTTAAAATGGTCTTGAGTAGAAAGAAATCTCTGTAAGCATTACATGCCACTCCACAAGTAAGTCCACTTCATGCTGACAGCGGGCCTGATCCTGCCCAAGCAGGTCATGGTAACTCAATGTTGCATTTTTAATTGATCTAGGTAAGGGGTTGTGAACAGAAGTGCTGCAGCTCTGTGTCCCTGGTCTGAAAGATTGTCCTCCTTTATTGCTTTATGAAGGCGTGCTCTATCCTTGTGCTTTCATAAAGTTTTTCATTACTGAAATGAGTACATGGCAGACAGAGCAACAAAAAGTGCAGAATAAAAGTGAGGTAATTTTTAGCTTTATTAAACTCAGGAGTATGGTTCAATTAAATACCAGCTCCCAGGAAGAGCACTTCCCAAAGCAAGTTCTTCAGGGTGGTGGCTCATGGTTTGTTTTGGAAACCAGTTGTTCATTTTTCTTTGTTTTCAAAGTTAAGAAATTTGTCCTTTGCAATTTCTAATGTTGTATTTTCAGGAGCAAAAAAAAAAAGTTATGCTTTTTATACAAAGACAAAATAAAGGGACCAGGGAAGTAAATAATAATTTCCATTGATGTTACTGGAGTTTGATATGAGCTGCAGTTAATGGTGTCTTCCTTGCTAATAGAGGAATGGGCTCCTTAAAATGCTGGGGTGACATCAGATCGGAGCTAAGTGAAGTGGGCTCTGCCACTCTGCCACCAAATGTTTTTTTAAAAACAACAATCTGTTTTTATCTTTGATTACAGCAAACACAACAGGACCAAAAGGGTGCACTCGATGGCGATGTCTGATGCCAGCAACTGCAGCGAAATGTTGGCTATGCATGTCTGGGATGGGATGGGATGGGATGGGATGGGATGGGATGGGATGGGATGGGATGGGATGGGATGGGATGGGATGGGATGGGATGGGATGGGATGGGATGGGGACACAGCGCTGCTCTCCTTGTGCACTTTGTGGATCACAGAGCCAGGCCAGGGCCAGGTCCTGCTGGGTAGAGCAGGGCAGGATCCCAGCAGCTGGCTGGGAATTGGAGTGGCTGTCAAGCCCTCATCCTCAGCACGGTGCTGGATCCTGGGGAAGCACAGTGCCTACTGCATGGAGCAGGACGACCTAATGGACTTGGCTCTTCATCTCATAAATCAGTTCACATACTCAGTTATAATTCCAAACACTCCTGCTCTTAGACTTTTAAAAGTGGAGACAATTTTGCCTCAGCAGGGTCCAACTTGAGTGGTAAATTTATGGCCAGAACTTGCTCTGCTTGCCCTGCTGAAGAACTGTGCTGGGTGATGCATCTCCTGGACAATGTAATGGCACTGAGGTAGGATGAGTTTAGCCCACTGGTCTCAGAAGGGCCAGCTGTGTCAGCAAAGCAGTCAGGATTTGTCTGCTGTTGAATTTTTGCCAGTTGAGGACCTGCAGGAGGAGTCTGGAGGCTGACACGTTGAGTCCCTTTGTAGACAGCTGAAGTAATACCACTGGCAGCCTGCACAGGGGATGCCAGTCCATCTCGCACGGCGTGGAAAAGGCAGTGGCACAGGAACAGCGAGGACAGAGCAGGACATATGGCACACACGTGTGTGAGGAAGGGGAGGCTGCTGGCGAGCAGTCTGCTGTGGATCACACTTAGAACAGGCTGTTCTCTGCAGAGAAGAATACTCTGAGAAGCATTGTGGGGCAGATGAAATACTTCGGAGGCAATGAGTCAAACACTCAAGATGAATATTTTTTTCTGACAAAAACCAGACATGGATTAGCAGTTGGAGCTGCAAGTCAGAAAGTAAAGGTGGTAGGCATGCGGCTGCACACGTACGTGGGCAGGAAAGCAGCAGCAAAGAGCCACAGGCCTGCAGGGAAGTGAGACACAGGTAAACCAGAAATCTGCTCAGAGAAAATGTCCTGCGGCTGCCAGGACCAAAATTATTTGGCGAGGATGCCTGGAGACTTCCCTATGGAAGACGCCTGATTCTCCAAGGCGCCGGTCGCACTCTGTGCAGTGTTTGCTCAGCACTTCTGGAAAGAAGGCTGCTTCTGTCCACGTGTTTAAATGGGAATAGATCGGGTTGAAGGACTGGATTCAGTGTTCCATGTGCTCAGGGAAGCTGAGGCTGTTTCAGACATGCAGCAGGCTCTGCAGAAGGACTCCCCACCCCACTGGTGAGAGCTGCACAGAAGCCCTCCTGCAAATCCCCTGCACTCTGAGACTGCAGCCCTCGGCATCCACTGGCTGTAGCTCCAAACAGCATGAAACTGTGGGCAAAAAAAGGTGGGTTATGATCTGAACTGTGCATTTGACAGCATCAGCTGGGTGTTTGAGTTGCAGCATGCACTGGTTCTTACGTGAATGCCGCTTTCCCTCTTGGGTATCCACGTGTCCTCAACTATAAGGACAACTTTATCAGCTTTTTTTTCCTTTTTCCTATACCCTATCTGAGGTTGAGATTTTATTAATAACTTTTAAGTGGCTATTTTGCAAACCTTCCTTGTGCTGCACACTTTCCTAATTTATTGTAATTTCCCGTCTGGTGGAGTGCACTTACTTCCTTTATGTAATATATCAGCTGCAGGGCTGGAAATTGGGCAGCCATGAATTGAAAAGAGCAGACTTTCGTGAGGCCAAATGCGGTCAGGCATCATGGCCACTGGGAGCAGAATTTGACCTGATAATCTAATCTCACATGAGAGACTATCTCCAGAAAAGTATTGTTACCAACAGCAAATGACCTCTGCTAATGAAGCTGGAGCAATTGGTCCTATTTAAAGCTGTCAAGAAAATGTTAACTGCTAAACAACAGTTAATGCTGGATAGTTCAAATAATGAGTGTTTTGTTTGCTGGTGTGTGTTAGGTGATGTGTTGGGAAATAATTATCCTTTGACTAGCAGCCAGCTTTGTACTAATCAGAAAGGAGAAGTCATGTTCTCTTTGAAGGATTATGCCTAAAAATAGTTCTGTTACCGCCACATCAACGAGCGGAATGAAGCAAATTCACAGCGATGTACACACCTTCCTAACGTTTCACTTTTCATCCTAAAAACTCATTGTTCAGCTGGGACTTTCTGTTTGATTGTGTCAAGAGCGCTAACGTGATCTCCTGCAATAGCACTAAGCACACTCTCCCCGAGGAGCATTACCCTATGCACCACTAATTCGCTTTCAGACCCTGCCAAATTCCCCAACGCCCCAGGAGGAAGTAAGGATTTTTCTCTTTATACAAACAATCACACATAATGTAAGATCAACAATATTTGTGACAATCATGTTGCAGAAGAAATCGATCTGCTTTTTCTCTGGGATGTTTGTATGCCTTCCCATCCATGAGGAGCAGCAGTCCATGGAAACAGCAGGTGGTTTATCCCTGCAATTCAGTAACTTCAGCTTGTCAAACTCTACTGGAAAAAGTGGCCAAGATGGGAAAAGGATAAAAAAGGTGATGCAAAAAAGGATAAAAAAGGTGTGAGCAAACACAGGGTTGTCATTGCAAAAAGCAGAACTGGGGCATCTTTGGCCATGCTGTAGGTGTTGCTTTTTACTGGTAAAGTGCAATTGGTTTGGCGAGGGATACACCAGGCAGAGGCTCCATAGAAACCACAGGTTAAGGAATGTGAGAGGTGAGATATTCCATATAAGACCATGCCACCAGAGGACTGGCAGCTGAAATATGCCCAAAACATTCCTAAAAGTTTTTCTTATTCTTTTTGGATAACAGCAGCAGACTTAAAGCACACCTGAGCAGCTTTCAGCTGAGGTAAGGCTGCACAGCTTCCTGGCCAGCCGTGGACACATGCGACCCCCTCAGCATCTCCCCCTCCTCTCCAAGTAGGTCCAGCTGAGTTTCGTTGGACCTGGAGCTGTCCCCCAGCCTGGAGCCAGTCTGCTCTTCCGTGGTGCCAAACAGGAGGTGCCCTGTGGCCTCGGGGGTGGCAGCGCTGCGGGTGTGGGGTGTGCTGGGCGCTGCCCGGCTGTGCTGGGCATGCTGACACTGGCTGCCGGCCGTGCCCTGCCCTGACTCATCCTCCGTCCCGCAAACCAGCCTCAGGACCGGGCCCGCCTTGCTGGAAATGGAAGAGGGTTTGGGTTTGTTATGTAAACTGGCCATCAGCTTCCTGGTTCACCAAAACCAGCAGCTTGGTACTCATATTTGCTTCACAAGCCAATTTATAATTTCTTCCCTCTCCCACTCAGCTTCCAAGTTTTTCATGGTAATATTTGCCCGCTCAGCCTTAGCAGCCAGCAGCACAAGTTTTTTTGTCTGAGCCCTGGCAGCAGTTTGAATCCAAGCATGAACAGTACCAGGTGCTGGGCAGTGTCTGAGTTTGGTTGTACCCATTCCTTTCAGGACTGATGCTCAGAGTTATTAATACTGGCTGCACCAGAGCGCAAAATTCCCAGACAAATAGGAAATGAGTCCTGACCTCCAGGTTCACAACCTAAAGGAGGAAACAGAAGCTTACCCAGACTTTTGCCATTGCCATGATTAGCACAGCATCTCAGATATAATGGTGTACCTGTCCCATCTGATCCTGTGTAATGCACCAAATCCTGTAGTCCTTAATGAGATTAAATGAGGATTTTCTACTAGTTCAGTGCCTTAGCCACTGTTGTGTGTCTCTAGGCAGTGATGTACCTTTGCAAGTCTGGCCCAGTGTTTCTCTCAAAGCCATGATATTTGGCTTCTTCCTTCTAAAATTATTTTGATAATTGGTCTTAAGCTCATTGGCACAATGCTTTGAAAGGCAGATCTAAGTATATACACCAAAGAGGCAAACAGAGACACTGAAGAGCTCAAACTCACAGCACCTGCTAGGTGTATAAATATTTCAGCTACCAACAAGTCATTTTGCTGGGCCCGGTGAGTGCTCCATCCTCCTCAAAGCCTGTAAGCTGCCCTCCCTCAAAGGGGGACCCTGCCACTGTAAGGGACAATTGCAGAGACAGCACAATAGCTCATGAGAAAAGATTTTTCCAGGTGGTAAAATCTGAACAGTGCTTTGTGGTCAAAATTTAGAGACCTGTTGTTAAGAAGAAGGACTCGAGACAAGCCCTTGGTGGGAGTTCCTAGTGGGGAAGGGAGAACAGCGCTCAGGGTGGTTAAAATTCCCATGTGTGGATGAAGAGCCCCGCACGGACTGGTCCAGTGAGGGTTACAGACACCGCTCCCTGCACATCCTGTGCCAGCCGTGGTGATGGGCAAACTCCAGCCACCCTACCCTCCCTAGGGACAGCTCCCGGTGCCCCCAGTCACCTCCCACTGCCCAAGCATCGGAGGCCACCCCAGAGGTGTCCTGAGACACAAAGGTGAGTGTCAGCCTGCGTCCCCCCAGGGGCTTGCCACCCCCTCATTGTGCTGTGAAGGGAGGAGCGCTTCCTCTTGGACTGGAGCAGGTAAACTGGGAGATGTCCTACAAAGCTCCCATTGTTTCACAGCTCGCCCGCTCGCAGAGCCCGCCTTCAGCCAGAGGTGTTTTGTTTGTCTGTTCTTCCCCTAAATGCTCACTTGGGAGCCGTCAAATAAAATCTCAATTAGCTCACTTAGGACACGAAGGGCAGTGTGGGATGTGTTCTCTGGCAGGCAGCGTTCCCTGGCAGGCGGCTTTCCCTGGCAGGCAGCGTTCCCTGGCAGGCAGTTCTCCTCGCTGTGGGCACGGGAGGCAGGAGGGGCGGTGTGGGACCTGTTGCTCACACGCAGTCTCGACAGAAGCATCGCTGGTAGCCTGGCAGGTTCCCATCGCCAGACTAGGACAGCCACACCACCAGTGTATCCAGGCTGGATCTGGCACAGGAGCATCTGATCTGCTCACAAAACAGCCTGTGTCGAATACTGGGGCTTTTTGGAGCTTTTCTCTAATATGCAGCACAAGGCAGCTGCTGCTGCAGTAATTGCCAGTGACAACAGGTGTTGTAGCAGTGCTCTAAACCACCTTGAGAATATCCACAGGAGAGGTTTTGTTCCTGTTTCACTGCCAGGTAGTTACCAGCTGTCTGGAAACAGGAAAAATGCCTGTCTGTGATTTTCAGCATCAGCCCATCCAAGCCAGGGCTGGTGCTTGCACCCTCTCCTCCCCAGCCGTCAATTCCCATTGCATGTCCTGCTTCCCAGCCTGGCTCTGCTGCCCGTGCTGCTGCATGGGCAGTGGGCTCCTGTGGCTGAAAACCAGCCCGTTCAGACAAGGTTTGTTTCAGCTGACCCAGCAGGTTGCACAAACACGGGTAACAATTGGCATAGGAAGATGCAGAGTGGTGGGTTAGGGGTCATCTGTTTTGATCACAGCCCTGATCTGGATCCATCACTGTGATCACAAATCTCATGTCTGGTGGTGATGCTGCAGAAGCTGAGACCCAGACCAGCCCTCTCTGGCTCATTGTTTTGCTTGACCTGTGTTGGAAAAGGAGGACTCGCCACCCAAACCTTCCCTCCCCTTCAGAAGCTGCTCTGAATATTCTATTCAGAGGCTTAGTGACTAAGCCATTAAGCTTCTCACTGTATGTGAAAAGTTAAAATAAATTTCGTTTTTTACAAATACTGGTGCAATAGGAAATAAAAAATACAGTCTGATTATTTGCAAGACCACAGCATGGGGCATGGGACAAACTTTTGACAGAGACTGGGACCAGGGCAGCTGAAAGAGCAACTCATGTGGGTGACAGCACTGAACTGTCCTCAAATGTAAGAGGTTGACATGGCCATAAGCTGGGGCAGTGGAAAAATAATTCCCCAGGAAGAGCAGCTCTGTCTGCCCGGAGTGTATGCATGAATCCCAGCACTCATGGGCACCACTGAGCTCTTAGGGGCTTGTGAGCCATCCCCATCATGGATGTCTCCTGGTGAATGATCTTTAGCTGCTTTTATTCCTGCACACTTCACTTACATGGGAGCAAGGAATGTGGTGATAAAAAGGCTGGAATGATTTCAGTGCTGGATAGTTTCCATTAATATATTTCCTGTTATATAACATTGCCATCACAGTACCAAATCCAGTAAGGTGCCTTTTAGGAAGGTGGAAATTTTCTGCGTAGCTGTAATTAGGTAAGTGGGGTTGTAGAGCAGGCTGGGCTTTGATCAGACAATTTTTAATTGCACTGGATGTATTTGGGCTATTGCATGGTATGAATTTCTTTGCCTTTACGTTACAAGGCACCTCATAAATTAAATGGTTGATGTTGTCAAATGCATGCCGTTAGCACTCCAAGCAGATAATCCTTCCCGTGGCCTCATCCGAGTCTATCTCAGGGCCTGTCTCCAGATAATGGCCTGGAAGAAGAACAATGGTGCTCCCAGCTCCCAGGGGCCTTCACTCTTCGGTGCTGTGCTTCAGAGAAGAAAAATTATCATTATCTGCATGGCTCAAGCTCCCTTTGAAATGCGGTTATTTTTTACTCATCCACTCCCAAGTATTTTTTACATTATATCAGTGAGAAACTTGAAACCCCCTCTGAGAAGAGAAAGATTTCCTGCAGCCCTACTACTAAAGAAAATGGATAGATCAAGTAGTAAAGTTCAATGACTTACTTAGCGTTAAATAAGAAAGAGAATAATGAATTGGATTTTGTGTGCCTGGTTTTCCTCTGCAAGGAACAGTCAGGCTAATGGATTTTCATTGCCTTGTGCTCCTGTTCATCAGCCTAGGTGAGTTCAAAACACTCTTGCCTTTTTGTGTTCTCCTTTGCCTGCCCACTCATCACGACTTCAAGTATTTGGAGATTAGCAAACACAGGTTTGCTGCCATCAGCACCACCTTGACTGGTGAGGAAAACACAGGGTTAAACCCCTGCACCCAGTGATGACTTTTGGCTGCATGGGCATCTGTATTTTATGCCCATGGCATATGCATGGGCATCTGTATTTAGCTACAAGTAGGCAATTCCTTACCTGGGTGGACACTAGTTTCCTACTATTATGAGTTCAGGCTGTAACATCCTTCAAAAGAGACATTATTTCTCCACAGGGTTCACCAAATATTTGTTGGGTCTCCAAACTCTCCTCTCTGTTTACAGGCTTTGCCAAACATGCCTTAGGGCTTTTATTGGGGAAGGAAGGGAGGTGGCGGGGGAGGAAACTATTACAAAGCTATTTAACATAAACAACTTTCTCCTGTAAACTCCAAACACGTCTTGGCAGGGAAGAGGTTAAAGCTATGGAGTGGATGGGGAGAATCATTAGGGCAAGGCAATAAATGGCAAGCTGGAAAGCCCAGGGAGAGACATGGGGAAGAGATGGGCTGACCCTAAATGGGACCCTAAATGGACTCTCTGGCTTGCTGGAAGCCCTGTGCTGCTCTGACCTCGGGGTTTGGACCTGGTTCCTCCTAAGGCATGCCAAAGCTGGGGGATGCTCAGACAGAAATCCTGCAGAACTGATTGGGAGTGATATTTCAAAGGTGAACCTGAAAGGTTTCTACAGAGCCAGAAATTGCTGCTTCCTGCCCCAAACCTTTGCTGGGTTTGCCAGCGCTACCCAGAGCCAGGGAGCTGCTCTCTGCCCACTTGGAGCAGGATTTCCGTTTCCCTACCAGCCTTGGTGCCTCAGGCTTTGTGGTCCATTTTTTGCCTGAATGGGAAATGCATAATGACAAACTGTTTAAACAACTTATGGTACAAGGAAACCTGCTGAAGTAAAGTACAACGCTCTAATTTATTTCCAAGGAAATGATGCACCCTCCAAAGGCACTCCACTCAAGCACTGCAATTCAAAGTTGCAGGATAATCATCCTCAGGGCTGCCTGCAGCCCTTGTCGAGGTTGGTACTAAGGCACAGCTGAATGTCTGAGGTTCAGGGAAGGCCTGGCTCTTAGAGCTGCCCTGGTTTGTGGTTTGCTTGTGTGGGTAATTCTGGTCATCCTGGTGCTGGGGAAGGAAAGACCAGGAGCCACAAGAGCCACGGAGGAATTCCCTTGTTCTATTTCCAGCCCTGCTTTTTGAGACACAAAGGGCTTCAGATCAGATGCATTTCTGAAGCTTATCTGTGTGAATATTTCACTGCTTATCCAAGCAGAACAAAAACCTTCAAACCTTCTGAGGTCTATCCATCAAGAACCTTATCTCCCCATGTCACAATTTGGCTCCTGGCTGCTGCCGCTTGGAGCTTCCTGCCACCAGCTTCCCATCTCCCCTCTCTGTGCTGCTCCACGGCATTTTCCACAGTCACCCTGTGGCCACAGGCTTCCTGCCACCTCAGTGATGGCCTCTGCATTACATGCAGGAACAGCAGGCCTGTGCTGCTGCATGCTCTGCAGCCAGCCAGCATCCTGATGGGCTGCATTTGTGCTGCTGTGTCACAGCCCATCGTCTGCATCTCCCCCAGATCCAGAGCCTGGGACATGGCCAGAGCCACAGCCAGAGCAGAGCACACTGACGCTGCCTGGCCCCAAGAATGGAGAACATTTGTCTTTTTTTATGGGATATTAATGAAGCTTGGATAAAGGAATGCTGTCTCCTTTATATGAGGTTCCAAGACTGAAATATCCAAGGAGAATATTTCTGGGTTTTTTCCCACCTGAAAGCTGCAGGTCCCCTCTGGCAGAGGCACTGCTGCTGCGAGGCTGCTTAGAGATCATTTTTAAGGAGCACCCTAAAAACCCAGGCAGGCTCTACCCCTTGGTGGCTAAGCATGGTATCTGAGCCACTGGGAAGCACCAGGAGCATGGCAAGAACACAAGAGAGGCACCAGCATCATCAGCCATGTGGAAATTCCTGGCCAGGTAAAACAGCTCCATGGCCAGACTTCATGCCCAGTTTATAGCACGTGTCACTGAGCTGTATCAGAAGCGTCTCTGCAGTGCCTTGCACTTGGAATCAGGGCCACAGGACTTTTCTTGCTTTGAAGCTGAGCTGGCACAAGAAACTGTCTGCAGTCCTGCCATCCTGTCAAAGCCGTGGCCAAAAACAACAGGGTGAAGACTTTGGAAAGAGCCACCCATCCACAGTGCAATTGCTTTAAAGTGGGGGCCTGGCTGGCTCAGGGCTTGAGAACAGCTTTTACTCAGGTCAGAGGTCGAAATCCTGTGCACCACAGTGGGGATCAGGGACTTCTGCTGCTTGGTACTGCCTGGACTCAGCCCAGATGTAGACAAGCTTCAGCATTGGGGTGGCCTTTTCCAACAGGGGCCATTTTCCTATGGTCCTCTTCACAGGAGACACTGGTATGTGGGCTGTTACTGCTCTTCTCCCTGTGGTTTTAAATTTTTTCTCTGTTTTGGTCATCAGAGGGGTAAAGTTAATTACCATCTCATATAAAACAATGAATTTGTCTCAGTAACAAGAGGATGAATGTACTTTTTATACTGTGGTGTATGATAAGCTATTTATAAATTTCATATCGCTTCTGGATCATAGTCAGAGTTTAAAATAAAGTTTTAATTTAACCACAGTTTCCCAGTGTTGACAGATATGATAAATACATTTTTTTTCCAATAAAACCTAATTTCAGCAGTGTTTTGCAAAAATCATTATAAGCTAAGGATTATTTCCCTGGGTTTTTTTGCTTTGTTTTTCTCCATGTTCCAGTGTTTAGTTTAATGCTACATTCCATTATAGAAAAAAAATTGTGTCTGTGGTAATTTGTCCTCCAAGGCCTCTGCTTAAGAGATGGAAGGATTTTCTTGAGAAGACTGATGGAGAGGGGTGTCATCTCATGTCACAGAGGCCTTGGGGCAGTTGCAGCACCTCTCTGAGGTAGAACCAGCCCTCGGGGCACTGCTGCAAAGCCCACTGGCAATTTCACAGTGATTGAGCAAACCTTGGCATTTAAGGTGACCCCACAGGAGAGCCACGAGGGCACAGTGGGGCAGGTTTCGCATCTGAAGGTGAGTTTAAGCACAAGTCCTCCATCTACAGGAGGGTTGCATTCCTGTTGCATCCATTGATGAGCTGAGTCCCTTCAAAATTTTTCTGGACCCTCTCCAGTTTTCCTGCTTCCCCCTGTAAACAGCTTTGGGGAAGATCTCTTTTTGTGCAATCAATCATTTTCGTTCTGCAGTAAATAGCTCTTACATCAGATACCATTGTAGTGTAGATGTAAATGCAGCACAACAGAGCCCTACCATGTTGTGAGGTGAGTGGGTCAGACACTGTGCTGCAACAACAAAAGCACAAGGAACATTGAGCAGGAAAAACAGCTTGTTTTTAAAGTGTTTTAAAGCTGCTGTCTGTCTTCTCAGCCCTGCAGTTTACAGCCCATACTTCACATGCTGCCTCCCTGTTAGACAGACAAACAAGAGGTGAAGCTATTTGGAGAGCAAGTCTGTGTGCTGCAGACATGCAAACACTGACACTTGTAGCTATATGGCCTGGCCTTTGTGAGGACCTTCCAGAACCTGAAAATACCCAGGAAAGGGGCATGCAGAAGGGGAGAGAGGCCTTCCTCTGGTGGGCTGCCACGTCCCTCAGACTGCTTTCACAGTGATACCTAGAGGACATCATTGATGCAGCCAGCTATGATAATCCTTTCAGTGGGAACAGGTGCTGGGGGATAATCCTGCTGTTTTCCTTGGTTATGGTTCTCTCCAGTCACTAAGACAGAGCAAACAGGATTATCACAGCAGTGATTCAGGAGGTGAAGTTTCTTGTGCCATGTGCCCAGGGCTTTGTGGACGTTTGTTTCTGAGGGAGGTGCTGGCTCTGCAGAGCAGCCTGTCCTGCTGAGGGCAGCAGGAGGGCAGGTGGGCTTGGCTGGCTGCTCCCGAGACTCTCACTGAGTCCTGCCCCTCAGGGATGAGGGCTGAATCCCAGATGCAAAACTCGGGTTCTCTACAGCTCTCCTGGGAAGATGCCTTCCCCAGAATCCCAGATGTGTGGGATGGAGACTGCCCAGCTGTGCTTTGCCCCAAAACCTGGGCTGGGCCAAGGCACTGGCAGAGGAGCTGGGGGAGGACAAGGGGTGGCAGCTCTGCCTGAGCTGCCAGATTTTCTCTGGCCAGGAAGGTTTGAGGCACCACAGATACCCTGGGGGTTCACAGTGACCCAGCCTGTCCTGACTCTGTGAAAGTTCAGAGCAACCCCATGCCTGTGTAAGTGTGGGCTCATACCTCCAGCAGACTTTAATGGGTTGTCAGGGTTTGTTTTAAATCCCTGGAATGCTGCTCTCACTCACTTCCCCTCAGCCCAGCTCCACTGCTCATAGACCAGCCTGCACCCCAGTGACTGTCCTGGCCATGCAAAGCCAATGCCTCTCTGTTCCTCTTTCACCACCTTCTGCTTTGCTGATAACAACCCCTGACCCCCCCGTGAGGTTCCCTTCTCTACCAGTGAGGGAAGGGCATGTGAGGTTCTTGGAATCAGCCTTCACTCAGCCCCTGTGCACAGACACCTGCTCACCACTACTGGTTTGCTTTGGGACTTCCCTGACCCCTGATTTCAGTATCAGCAAAGCAATCGAACTTGGCTTCATGGTTTTGTGGCAATCTGGGCCCAAAGCTGTTTTAAATAGCAAACTACAAAATAAACATATGTGTACAGCATATATACACTGAGCTGCAGGAATAGAAACTGGGGACGTGCAGCGCAGGAAGGGTTGTTAAAGCTCCAGCTTGTAGTCCTGCTGATAAGGTAGTTTCTAAGAAATTGCCCAGCCCTGAAATTCTAGAAGCTCTCTCTTCCCAGGTCAACAACCTTCTATGGGCTGAACCCTGGTGTCAGTCTACGAGCAAACAGGGGCCAGGCAGGGCCTTCTGTAGATGGTACAAAAAAGAGAACCTGTGTTGCTAAGAAGGGGTCCAGGCACTGTCTGGCATAGGAAGCCAAAACACACAATGAGGAGCACATTGGTAATTCTCGTAGTTTGGGAAAGCACAAGAAAATGTGCTTCAGCTTCATTCTTTTTTGGCCAAGCCTCCTCGTTGCCTGAGAGGGGATGAAGGTGGTGTTAGCTGAGCTACTGCTCTCCCTGTGCCAGCAGCAGGCTGCAGTGCTGCAACACTTGGGCTCCCTTCAAGGATCCCCCTCTTCTGGAAGAGCAATCCACCAGCTCTGCAACCAGGCTGCTCCAGCATCTGCTCCCCTGCAGCTGCACACCCTTCTTTTGACCAGCCTTAACTTCAGACACAAACAAAGGCTCTTTGGAGAGCAGATTTTCCACAACATGCCACAGCTCCGTTAGCAAAAACATTCAATGTGGCTCTAGTGAGAGCACAGGAAGGGCTGATTAGACCCAGTTGTTTGGCTCCCTCATTTCATGGGGATTTTTTAAAATATCTTGTGCAGGTGGCAGGAGTTGACACAACAGAGCATGCACCATGTTAGAGTCTGTCCAGCTTGTGTGTAAACACCACTAGTCCCTTTTTCAAACTCTTAGGAGCTGTTTCATAAACACAAAATACTTCACTTAATTTCCAGACCACGTGGGGTTTCCTCAGCAGGGCCGGTGGTGGAGGACACAGCACCAGCCCTGCGTCCTGCAGAGCAGCCCCAGCTCCCTGCCAGGGCTGGCAGCAGAGCCAGGCAGAGGCTACCACCTGCTGGGCCCTCCTCGGTGACTCCTGCTCGGAGCCTCTCCATGGTGCCACTTGCTGCTGGCAGAAACACTGTGTGCATGGCACAGACACCTCTGGCCAGCCCTTTGTCACTGTCACAGCTCTCGACACATAAGCCTTGCAAACCCTGAGGATGCTCAGTCAGTAGCTTTGGGCTCCTGACCTGTTTCTTGCTCATTTTATGTCTTCCAGAGTTTCTCTTCTTTACTGACCCTACAGAACAGGGTCATCTTTCTGAGCTGAGGCAAATTGCCAGAGTTTTGCTGAATTGGGGAACCTGTCATTTCCCCATTGAAACTTGCTCCTACCAAAAAGCAAAATGACTCTTCCAGCAGCCCTTAGAAAAGGGGAATAAAATTCATGCATAATGGATGGGCACATGCCTGAATTTCTGTGGGATCCCACACTTGCATGGGGAGCCTGGAAAGTCCTCATAGGAAACACCCTTGTGTGTTTAGGGCTCTCACAGGATGCGGTGGTGGCACGTGGCCCCAGCTGTGCCGGGCAGTGTCATCCTGCAGGCAGCACTCAGGTTGGGTTCACAGGGCTGCTGCTCTTGTTAGGGTGCAGGGCCCGACCTGGGCAATCCAGGAAACCCAGGGTCATGTTTGTCCCCCTCTGATGAGTTCTGTAGCTCACCCTGACTCCTGCAGCCTCGAGGTTAAGGGACTCAGCACCTCTGCTGGATGGGCACTTTGTGGATCTTGCAGTGCTGCTGCCAGCTTCTCCAAAGGGCTCATGGTGCTGCAGCACGTGCATTTCTGGGGCAGAGACTCTGGTTTTGCACCAGGCACATTGAATGTTACCGACACAGTTTCTTGATTTAGCCTTTTTTGATGGCGCTGCTCTACCAAGCTGCCCTGAGCCTTGACAGATCATGCTGACTTGCACCTACAATGCATCAGCTTCATCTTCCCAGTTAGCCGGACTCTGGGAAAGTAATTGGAAGGACTCCAGTGGCTTCAAAATAGGAGTTGACTCATGCCCCATGAGATCAAAACAAAGTGTCTCCGCATATGAAAAAATATTATGGAAACCGTATCATTCATGCACGAAAGCCTCACTTCAAATTTATCATATAAAATACATAATATTGTAAATGGAAAGAAAAATTGCACAAGGCCTGGTGTGCATGAAAATTATTGGTATGTGAAAATGTCTCTTCCCATAAACACAGCTGCAGTCTGGTACACAAGTAGGCATCCAAAACGGGGAAGCTTGGTCCTTTTCTGCTCTTCTTCAAAATCCTTTCTGTAGAAGCAATTAATTCTGGACTCATCCCTTGTATTGTCAAGAGTGACCTGGAACAAGGCTTATGATGGAGTGACCAAAATGGCAGTGGCAGTGTGGCAGGTGTTTCAGAGCCTCACAAGTACAGCAGCAGCACCTGAGAGCGCTGTCTGGGACAGAGATGGGTGCTCAGAGCACCCCATGGCCAGGCTGCAGCCCTTGGCTTGCACAGGTCTCTGTGGGAGGTCTGAGTCTGGGGTCAAATCCTACCCAGCTGGTGCTGGCCAGAATGTGGCCATGGTGCTCAGCAGTGCAGGGTCCCCGTGATTCCCTCAGCCGACAGCTGCGGCTGGATCGCACTCCAGCAAGAGCTGATTGCCATGGTCCAGGGAGCAGGATTTAGCATATCACCTTGAGGAAATGAGCAGAGGATGGCTCTGCATGCACAGCAAATGTAACTCTGAGGGGGAAAATGAATTAATGTGGGTATTAACAAGCAATTTGTCATACAGCCCCTAGAGTCAGCTTCTGATGCTGTGAAGTGTGCCATGAAAAGCAGTGGATGCTTCTGTACCTCCTCTGGCTTCTCCAAAGCTCTTCAGCACTGGGAGCAGGGGGATGCCACCACTCCTGTTCACTGCTCAGCAATGGGAGAAGCCAGGATGAACACTACAGCTGCTGCTGCTGTCTCACTCATCCCGGGGCCGTGTGGCAGACTGCAGCTCAGCCTTTCCCTGTGCCATGCTTCCCTCCCTGGGTGGGAGCATCAGGAGCTGACTGAGGGCACTGCAGAGGTGCTGTCTGTGCCCTCCTAGGCTGAACATGACACACTTTCCATTTATCACTCTGCAGTGCCTCAGTGCCCCCTCCCTGTGACACCCCTGTGGCAGAAGGTTCCCACCACACACCCTTCCAGCAGCTATGCCTGAATGCAAACAGTCAAGGTTCCAGCAACCCAGACAGCCAAGAGAAATGACCTACCTGCACCATCTGTCCGCTATTGTCACCAAGTTACCCATTTTTTTCCCCAAAGCACATGCAGTTCAGCACAGCTGGTCACACTGTGCCAGCCCATCACTGATCCCCATGCCAGGAGAGAACATGAGCTATGAGATAGCTGAGAGGACTTCCAACTCTTGCAGTGTCCTGCCTCAGTGTTCTGGGGTGACTGTGGAATGTTCCCCAGCTAACTGGGCTGTACTGGTTCCCTGCTGGAGCAGGGAACTGACTGACTGACCCCTGACTGACATCAGGAGACATCCAGCTGTGATGACTAAACTCTTCGTACGTTCCAGAAATCCAACAAATCAATGTTTCTGGAAAATAAGCTGGTATTTTGTTCTGGGAAATGAGTGAACCATCGGCCTGGTGGCTTTTGTGCAGAGGGCAGAGCCTCACAAGGACCCACAGGGCACCAGACAGTAACACGAGCATCTTGCTCGCCCGCCCTCCCAGCTTGCCTCTCCTCCTTTGATGGGTTTGGAATGAGCTCTGGAGGTCTAACTGTGGAGAGTAATGATGTGTGAAAGCTCACTTTCATTTTTCACTCTACTTTTTTGGAAGGTGGAACATTTTAGAGTTGACAGTACCATGCTAAAGCCATATGAGGCAAGTAACTATTTTTAACCAGATGGAGACTATCTGAGATTCTACTGCTGAATCATTTCAAACAAGGAAGAAATCATGGAATCCAAATGTAGGCGTGGGAGGGATGGGGGTGGGAAGGCATTTATCATACACTTATTCCAATAACTGTGCAACTGCTTCAAAACTTACAATGACCACTTAACTGAAAATGCCTGTGGGCTCACTTCAAGTAGTGGCTGCATTTTACAAAAGGCTCCTGCTCTAAGAGAGAGGCAGATCCTCAGGTCAGAGAAGCTTGAGACGCTCCCTGTGCTCACCAACCCCCTTTGCACCCTGCACCAGGCTCTGAGCTGTGCCAAGTTGGAGAAGACCCTTGAACATCTTGGCACTGCCCTTCTCTGGGCCCCCATCACCACGTACTAGCTGGGTGCAATGTGCTGAACATTTGTGGGACCACAGTCTGGGGCGAGAGGAGAAAGGGCAGCCTCAGCCCTGGTCTGGATGTGCTTCCACCTGAGAGTGACAAGCACGGCTTCTGCCTCCTCTGCCCATTCCAGCACAGAGGTAGGTCTCAAATAATGTGAGTTTGCCGGGTGAAATTTGCCTTGTGGATAAACGGAGGATTTTTTTGTCACATTTCCTTGCAACAGCAGGCCTTTCTCACTGGCAGTCATGGGCTAAGGCAGCCTCTCACACAAGGACAGGGAGAGCCAGGAAGTACAACTGAGTTACAACCGCCTGACAGGCCATGACCCAAATGGTGTTAGAAGCCTTTCACGCTGTTTCTGTGAATTAATGCACAGCCTATTTATAGGCACTCAGAGCACAAGGGTGGTAACCACACACATGATGTTTAGCTTTGTGCTGAAGTTTGCTTAACTCCGTTGCAGGTGCAGCATTGGCTGGTTCCATGTAGGAATGTGGCACTGCTTGGGCACACCATGGTGCCAAAACAAGGGCTGGGAGGAACATTTCTGCATTCAACTCCACCAAAAGCAGGGCTTTGTTGTCTGCAATGTTTTTCCACTTTGCAGTGGGAATTAAACCTCCTTCCCTGACCTAGCCTGGTACTTGGCCACTGGCTTATCTTCTCAGTATCGTTGAAACCATGGGTGGGACACATGTCCTTAGGCCCCTTTAGACCAGTCTCTTGGCTCTGATTTCCCAAGATCTGCTGCTCCTGGG
>VYZT01009091.1:0-47620 GCA_013400735.1 Pomatostomus ruficeps | reverse complement strand
GGAGGTGCTGTTGACTCCTGAAGGACAGGAGACCTTGCAGGGGAACACACAGAGATACCCTGCTGTAATTCAGCACTGGTGCAGCCTCACCTTGAGTTTTGTGCACAGTTCTGGGCCTCACAATTTAAGGAGGTGAAGGTCCTTGAAAGTGTCCAGGGCATGGCAACAAATCTGGTGAAGGGGCTGGAATGTCCTGTGGAGCAGCTGAGGACTTTGGGCTTATCTAGTTTGGAGAAGAGGCTGAAGTGTGACCGCATTGTTCTCTACAGCTTCCTGAGGAAGGGACACAGAGGGAGGCACTGAGCTCTTCTCCCTGTGATGCAGAGACAGGAACATGTGGAAATGGCTCAAAGCTGCACCAGAGGAGGTCTCTACTAGACATTAGAAAACACTGGTTTACCAAGAGAGTTTGGTCAAACCCTGGAACAGGCTTCCTAGAAAGGTGTTCAATGCCCCAAGCTTGACAGTGTTTAAAAGGCCTTTGGACAATGCCCGCTAATAACCTGCTTTACATTGTTCAGCCCTGAGTTGATCAGGAAGCTGGATTACTCTTCTGTTCTAAACAGCAGAAGGCACAGGTCACAAAAGCTTGAAGCAAGTCTTTCAAGTTTGCTGTGCCACCTCAACTCTGAGACCAGAAGTTTCCTCTAGAAAAGTAGGCCTGGCTGACAATTTCCCCAAGTGAGTCAGAAACTGACTAAAGTACAATACCACCACATATATTTTCATTTTGTGTACTTGGCTTCTGTCTCCACCCAATTCTTCAGAAAGAACTAATTTGCTGCTACATTTCACTACAAACTCCTGCATCCCTTTTCACTGCTGGTGTCAAGTCCCTCAAACAAGGCTGTTGCATTTGACCTTCAGAATCCATGAGTCCAACAGTGCGGTGTGACCAACTCACGGTCTGCCATTCATGGGGACATCATGCTGAGGTTACCCAGACTGCCAGTCAGCCATATAAATGCAGCATCCTAAATAGCTTCCAAATCAAATCAAGAGCAGTAATATATTGGTGACTTGAGAGAGAAAAGCCTTTTGTTTCTGAACAAATTAATTTCTCTTTGAAATTAAGACCTTCTGATTTCAATTTCACCTCCTCTGCTGCTGCTAAAATGAAGCTGCTAAAAGCACAAATGACAAAGAGCAATGTCCTTTTTCGGCTAAGCAAAACTTGGTAATAAATAGACGGAAAGGCTCATCACAGCTCATTCTTTGGGCACTTTGAAACAGGAGAGCCTTTTCTTTTGTCCATTTTCTCCCGTCTCAGATAACATCTGGCACAGACATGTTTCCTTGCTGCAGTCCAAACAGACTCTTGACAGAAACCATAGGAATACACACTTTTGTGCTATCAAGTAGCCGTATGGGGAGTGTGCTTTTGAGGGCAATGTGGAAATCCTATGGGCACATATAAATGTGCATGCAAGAGGGTGGGAATCATATGGCCACACCACACAAACAACGATGTTAGGAGCTGGGTCCCGACTCTATACCTCTGCCATAAAGGAAAAAACTGGCTAAGTTACATAAAATATGCTAAGAATAGTTGGGAAGAACTGCTTTAACCTCCTCACACATGCCTTTTCAGAGTGCAGCTACTGTGCCAGAAAGATTTTGCTTATATGATTACTAGAGGGTTTTTTAACCTGGATACACAACCACAAAAAACAGTTACTTGTGACATGCTTGAAGCAGGACTGGCATGGTCTGTACACTCCTTCTACATTTATGCTGTGGCTGCAGTTTTACAATAAGGGGCAGGGAGGAGACTCACAGAGAGGTGGCCATGTAGGCAGAAAGACAAACTTACCCAGAAAGAGAACTGGATACGCTCCTGAACAACCCAGGAATTAGGTAATTTTCAGGCACAGATCAGTAAGTAGTTCTGTGCACAGCATCAAATGACAGACATACAAACTGTAAAGTATTACTTGCAGCCTCATTTTGGCCCGCCATGAAAAGGGAAAAACAAACCAAGACGATATTTCATAATAAAAACTTGTTAGAAACCTCCTCAGGCAAGGAATAGAGCAAGGACTAAAAGCTTTGACAGCATTTAGACTCCTGGCTACACAAATCTCTTCTAAAATAAAGCAGTCTCTAGAACAGTCAGATCAGACAGTGACAGATGAGTAGTTTTAAGTTCATGGTCTTTCAGATGAGGCATAAAACCAGGTCCTGACCTTGTATGATCATTAAAGATCTCATAATGCTTTTTGCAAAAAGCGGGTTCTTAATCCCACTGGCCTGGAGACAATTCAATTTAGGTAACTATCTAAATCAATCTTACAGATTTATCTAAATACAGCACTCTTTTCTCCAGGCTAAAATAGTGTGTGGCATTTCTGTGTGCTGTAATATACTGAGTCCTCCCTATCTCAGCATTAGGAGAAGTGATTGCTTTATATGCACTCACTGCCACTCCTACATGGGGGGGGTTATGAACCTTAGTATATGTTAAGGAACATGGAGATGCAAAGTGCAGTGGTGTCCTAGTTTCAGCCAGAAGAGGGTTAATTTTTTACAGTAGCCAGGAGTGGGGTGTGGCCAGACCCCAATGCTATTTGATACCACCTCACATCATTAGCAGGGTGGGAAAAGGAACTCTGGCAAGAGCCAGTTTGTATTTGTCGTTTCTTTGTCCTATACCTTTTGTTATTAATATTGCTGCTGCTCCTGTTTGTTTTCTTATCTCACTGCTGTTTCTAGCATTGTTCTCATCTCAAACCATGATCTTTGCCTCTTGTGCTTTCAATCGGAGCAGGGAGGAAGGGGAACAAGGGGCATGTGGTTTGGAAAAGTCTCAGAGGGAGCACTAAACAGGGGAGTGCCATTCCTAAACCACAACAAACGAAAAGGCATTTATTACCATGTTCAGCACGATTCAGTTCCCATGAAACCTTATTCACACTAGAGTAGCTAGAAATTAGAGCCTCCCAAATTTTGAGCATGAACCAATAAATGAAAAAAGCAGAATAGCAGAATGTTTATACCTGTGCCACTGAAAAAGCCTATGGGACAAGATTCAAAGAGAGACAGGAACATGACTGGATCAGTTGGATATTGCCTGAATTATAGCCACTGAACACATCAGTGGTCAGCAGGTGAAATTATAGGTGGTCCAAACCATTAAATTTTCAAAACATAGGTACAGGGTTCTTTGAAAGGCATTTAAGGGAAATACACAGGTCCTTCCCAAGCAGAGCTTCCACCCAGGAGGATACATAACATGTCATGTTTTCAAAAGTTCCTTACAAATAGCATCACAAGATGTCCCAAAATTCCTTGGGTGCATTCCATATGGAAATCCATGAGTGGATGAGAGAGCAGACAAAAGCAAACAACAGAAGCATCAACTGTGCTGTTCAGTAAGGAGTCAGTCCTCCAAAACAGTCAATAATTATCTCTTAGAGGAATAAAGCAGCAACAAAATCCTGAAGGCACACAGCTCAAGCTACAGAAGGCTTGAAATATGGATGTAGTAAAATAGTGTGGATTTTATAAATAATAATAAAAATGTAAGAGGACAATCATAACTGTCACCAGAAAGATTAAGCTTTAAGAGACATAGTGTCTTAACACGAGCATGCCTCCTAGATTCCATGGGAAAAAGATCAAGGCTAATATGCAGGTGAATACAGAGATGTTCTCACCTGCATCTTGTCAAAGAAAAACATTCAAGTTTTCTTCACCAGAAAAGCTTACGAGGTTACCATTTTCCTGATCTTCATTATTTCCCTTAGCATTTTGACTGCATAACCAAAAGCCAAACACACCTTATGAAAAAAGGATCCAAGAACAAGTCATTTCTCATGGTCACACTTGCTTCTTTGATGACCCTATGGAATAGGAGCACACTGCAGCTTTTTTAATGCACATAATGTTTTTCTGTTTAAAACATTGTGCAGTGGAGCCAAGAGAACACAACCCCACTAGGACTCTCACGTTCACTCCTTCTTGTTCCTCTCACATTGGGGAAAATCTAGCAAGCCAAAAAGGCACTGGTAAAGTTTAGCTTACAGTGTGCAGTGATGAGACTGTGAGAATATTCTGCAGTTACTAACTTAGTACAGTTTGTTGGAAGAGTATGAGGTTAACAAAAAAGAAGCCTGAACTAAGCCACAAAACACATTTATCGCGCTCCAAGAATATTTTTCTTATACCAATTAATTTTTCATAAATAGTCTGTTGAGGATGAACCAGAAAATAAAACTCCATTTTGGATACGATTTTGTCAGTGACATGAAAAATGGAAACCTCAGAAAATCTGGAAAAACTTTCACATTAGAAGAGCTGTTAACACAGTAATTGGGGTCTCCCACATAATGAAAAATTACGTTAACCTCAGGCTATTTGTCTTTCTGGAGTGCATCATATTTTCTCCATGACCATGCAAACAATTCCTTACCCATCAAATGGTCCATCCATCAAATCCATGCCTCTCCAGTTTAGAGAAAAGGGTATCATGTGGGACAGTGCCAAGTGTTTTGCACAAGTCCAAGTGGGTGATGTCAGTTGCTCTTCCCTTAATCCACCAATGCTGTAGCCACATTGAAGACCTCCGAATCTGTCAGGCACCATTTGCCTTTAGTGAAGCCATAGTGGCTGTCACTAATCATCTGCTTGTAACCCATGTACCTTAATATTGTTCCCAGGAGGATCTGTTTCTGGTAAGGGTTCACTCTAACTATAAAATTGTATTTTCTGTTTAAATAGAGGCCAAGAATTCCATGCTAGCTGTAGACTTACTGCTTCTTTCTTCCATTTGCAGCTGGTATAGGAATCACCAAAATAAGTAACTACAGAAAGCAGTAAGCAAAGATTGCTGGTTGAAAGGGAAAGTTAAGTTGCAAAATTGAGAAGTTTCTTAATCCCACAAGTATCTTGGTAGCAGAAGAGACTCATACAGGAAGACAATTTATTGTCCCTAAAGCAATGTTGGCAATTATATACTAACTCCAGAGGAGCTCTGCAGGATGCATGTGGGCACCTGCTAAGATTTCCAACAGTGCAATGGTTGCCCTTCATGGCACCAGTGCATGCTGAGAACGAAAACCTCTGACTCGCATTCCACAGGAGCAATTATTCAGTCACTGCCGAGTAAAAATACCCAAACTCCTGCCCCCTAATTTTAACTTGCAAATTGTACTGCTACAAAAAAATATAAGCCCAGTGAAGGGCATAAAATATAAAACTTGCTGATAAGAGCTCATTGCAAGGAAGCATGGTCAGCAAGCCCACACTCTCCTTCATAAATATTTTAAGTGTTAATAAAACAACACCAAAGAGAGAAAGACACTAGAAAGTGTATTTTACATCCCCTTTCCTCCCACTTCTTTTAACAGTGGACAGACAGGAGGAGAGCAATGGCAGCTCCTGCCCAAATAATTTCATCAATCCAAACATGATCAATCTTACAGCAGACAAGAGGAACAAAAATGAGCTACCATCTGTGGTGTCTTCTGGGTGGCAGCACAACTAGCATTTTCTGAGTGAGCTGACACTCATGTCAGAGACAAGAGATGCATGATGGTTTTAAGAAACTTTTGTGTCATTCTAAATTTGTTTTTTATAGTCTCTATTGAAAGATACATTGATGCCAGGAGTAGCAAGCTGCTTTTTTGTGAAAGATGCTAACAACATACCTTCACAGCGGCTGTCATTGTATCATCATGGTGTGTTACACCCCTCTGAAACTACAATTCACTGCCAGCAATGCATACCTGAACTTAATTCAGAGCTCTTTGCACTTCCTGCTACTTGGAAGATATTAAAGAGCCGCTCTGAACATGCATTGTGCTGAAAGCTGCTAAGAAAAGTGCATGTGCACTGAGGAAACCTGGAATGCTGTTTTGGAGATATGCTCATTTATTTTTTGAGGCAAAAATTTACCGCAGTTGAAGCAGTTACAGTAAATAGTCACTTGGTACACAAGTGTCAGTCTCCCTTTCAGAAGACAGATCCAATACATTAATTGCTGAAGTGTCATCAAATATCTGACAGATCAGACCCAAATGGTGTGGTGTGCTTACACCAGACGGCAATCTGAGTCTTAAAAGTAAAGTTACAGCCTTCCTTGCTGTAAGGGTTCCAAATGGGCATGTTGTACATGTTATTTATGGACATCTGCCCAGACCTGCAGATGAACAACCCAAGAGATGTGAGCTTCCACCTCAAACTCAATGACAACATCTCAGTTCTTCAGTTTAACTGTTGAATTACTGATTGCTTCTGCAAACAGCCAAAAGAGTGAGAAAACCTAACAGGAAACTAGAAGTCACTATAATGGTGGAAAATTAAAAATAAAAAGGGGGAAGGGGAGTCTAGTGAAGGACAAGAAAGACATGGGACATATGGAGGTACTGAAGGAAAGGGACACTGAGGAGAGAGGAGGAACCACAAAACTCCTATCAACTGAAGAGACCCACAAACAAAAGCTGAGCCACCCTCCAAGCCCAGTGGTTCACTCAATCCTTCCCTTTGTCCCTTCCCAAAGCTTCAGACTGGTCACTATGGTCAGGGTACAAGGTTGTGCTGGACCACCAGCACCTGCACTCCTGCTCTGTTGTCCCCTCAGTTACCACAAGGATTGGGCTTCTCCTGCCTTCTGTTTCCACAGCATGCAGTCCAGCCAGAGCCCCCTCAGCACACCCAGGGCCCCACAAACCACCCCAAAGTGAGGCCTTGCTGAGGGCAGGATGGCCACAAGGCTCAGGACTCAGGCAGCCCTCCCTCCTTCCTTGGGGGAAACGTGAGGTGGTGCTGTCAGCATAGACCCAAAAAGACAGCAACCACATCAGCCCCAGCACAAGAAACGCATGGTTCAACTCTACCTACCTGATTTGTCATCTGCGTCTTCCACAGCTCTTAGCCAGGCACCCCACGCTGAGGAGAAGCAGACAAAAGGCACAAAACACGGTATTTCCCTCCTGTCATTACTGCTGCTGGCCCCTCCCCATGCTCCATGAGGGCCGGTGCTGGGCCCAGGTGTTCCCTGTTACCTGCACAGCCCCACAACTGCCGCCCCTCAGGACAGGCTCCCAGCACCCAGATTGTTCCACAAAACTTCCCTCCTGCCTTAGCCATCAGTTAATGCCTCAGATTTTGGCATACACTGTCACCTATGTGGCTGTGCTTTGACATCCGCGGTATTTCTACGTCACAATCCCCGTTTTTGTTGTGGCCAGGAAAAGCTGCTACTTTGTAATGAGCAGTAGCATCACTGGTCTGGTTTGCCATCTATGTCAGGTTAGGGCAGGGGGATGGAGAGGATGGGTGCCTCAAGTCTTCCCCATATGCCTTAGACTGGGTTCTAATGTCCATATACAGTACTTTCTGGGAATATCCATCACCCTGATTGGATTTATGATAACAACATACTGCAGAAAAGTTGCCCAGAGACAGATTAAAGGACATTCATCTGGTCTCTGGAGCCACAGGTGTCTGCTGGTATCTGCTGGTGACAGTTGACCTACAAACAAAGAACTGGACCTGAAGATGGGCCAGGTGTCACTCTGTCTCAAATGTCCTCTGTCATTTAACCTGCACACAGCTTTTGCTGTGGCCAAGGGTGGCTGGCTGACAACGGGCTCACAACACAGCCAGTGCAGTGCCTGCTCCTTTAGCACAGTCCTCAGGTTGAGCTGGAGCTCTTTGTGCTGGGGCTAGCCAGAAACCTAAACACAGCATTGTTGAGCTATTTTGAGACTCGAGATGATCACAATAAAGGGAGGGAGGGGAGCACACTGTGGCAAATTTATCTCTGCTTACAACCACCATTTACCATGCAAAACAGAGCAGTTCAGTGAGCAGGGCTTCACTGCACATTCTCTTCAAAAGGAGAGGGGAAACCAGTTTTCAAAAACTACTGCTTTAAGGTTTTTAAAGGCCAGTAAATTACCACAAAATTATTTAAACAAGGAACACCAGAAAGCCACCTTTGTGAAGGTAAAGCTTATGTGAGCTTCTGTAAGCCAAAGGGAATAAACATGTTTTGCCTGCCAAATATGATCATCAGTTGGAGGCAGCACCACTTCATCAGTGAGAAATTTCCAAGAACTTTGGAGAACTAGGAAGAAGCAAAAGCAACGATTAACACACCTTTCTGCTCTACTTTCTGTCTGACACCAAAAGAAACGTGTTTGTCTGATTTGCAGGGTATTTATACATCCACATCTTGAGGCTTGCTCTGTCTGTGACTTCATCAACAAAAGGTGTTTAGGGTTTGCTTGGCATTAAGTGGCCAGACAGAATGCATTAGTCTAGAAATGGATTATTAAATTCCACTGTCAAACTGAAATAGTCAAGAAATACAGAGGAATGGAAGTCCTTCAATTTTATAATGCTGGAAGTGTACCGTTAAAAAGTTCCCATACAGTATGATTTTAGCCCTGTTTTGATTTCTTCCTTGCCTAACCCTTTACTTTATTCTGTCAGGCTTTGTCCTACCTCAGTGTGTAGTACTGCCAGCTACTGAGTTCTCTACATCTTTTTGAGAACAATCCCTACTCAGCAAAGTGGGCCAAGTCACCACATAGGGATTCTAAACTTCAGGACTTCAAACCACTCACACAGCTGAAAGACCACAAATGAACTCCATTTCTTGTAGGCAGAAAAGAACGTGTTTCCATGCTGATGGGAGAACTCTCTCTTCCCCTTCAAAATGCAAAGGAAAATTCTGTAGAATGCCATTAAAGTCATACGATGCAAAATTATGACAGCCCCACACTCTCACCTGTCTAGTCAATAGCAATACTAAAAGGATTATCTCCAACTCATCTTCAGTCCAATCAACCATTTGTTTTTAAAACCACATTGTTGCTGCCTTCCAGTACAGCCCATGCTGAATTTGTACCACTAGAGAGAGATTCCACTGTTATCCCCATGGGACATTGTCAGCAACTTGGATGAAACCAAGCATATTCTAGCCACAGAGGACAAGAGGATGGAGTGCTCTTTTTGATTTTAAGAATTAAAAGTCAGGCAGGAATTTTTAGAGTTGTTGTTGCTGGTTTTGTTGACTTATGATGAGTTATCAGACAACATATGTTCTTCTGAGCTAGAACCACTTCAACAGCAGAAACCTTTGTGGGTCTTATTTTAGCAGAATTATTTTCTTCTCAAAGAAATCTTAAGGCTTCAGTATGGAGTTAAGAAGTCACATCCCTTTTTTTGGGACAGTTTTAATTTTCTCCATCTCCTCATTTACCCTGACCAGGATTAAACTGGATTAACAGAATGGGCATGCTTTGGTCCTGCCTCAAACTGCATTCATCTTAAGTTTAAATCTTACATTCAATGTACCATGATTTTTCAAAAAAGCGCCTATTAGCAAAACACTGTATGGTTTCTAGCAACCCATCACATAAAATATTTAATTCTCCACACTTGCTCCAGAAGTATATGTCAAAATAAAAAATGCAGAAAATTCAAACAATGTGTAAGGGTTAGTTGGTTTTTGGTTTGTTTTTTTTCCTCAGGGCCCAACAGCACCAAAGCTGAGAAATCATGCATTCCAACTAGACAAAGCAATGCCCTCTAGTGTTCTGTGGAGAAATCCCGTACAAGGCTGCCTTAAAAAATTCATGTACCATCTCAAGTGACAGGCAACATTTTGAAAGCTCACAGCTCACATGCATCATTCTTTGAATTTTCTGCATATGACTGTGGCCTGCAGAACTATTTGGGATCCTTTCTTTTCCTTCCCTTCACTGCTGATACTTGCATCATAATTTCAAATACTATCTGTGGACAGTACTCCCACCTGGAGCACGTGTCAAATCACATCATACCACCCTGCACCTTCCCCAAGTACACGCAGCACTTGGTGCCCTGTGTTACTGACCCATCACACAAGCAGGATTAGTTTTCGGCTTAAGGAGCTTTCTTACAGAGCTCTAAAAAAGTTTAGTGGATTCCTTGAAGGCAGCAGCTGTCCCAAGATATTGATGAACTGCAAACAGAACTGTCCAAATTCAAGAAAGACTCAAACAAAGGACAGCATTCTCATATTTCAAAAAAACTCCTGTAGAGCTATCAAAGTATTTATTTACATCCTGTACACATCACAAAACACAACTTTGCATCCCACAAACGACTGGAAGAGATTTTATAACTGGAGGTCTGAAAAGCAAAAGGTAAAGTTCTTGATGAAGGCTGCTCTTAAATGGGCAGCTAGGAGTCCTTAAATTTTACCACCCATTGCTCTTGAAAGACAATTGCTGGGCTCTCACCATCTAGACAGATTAAAACTTGAATGACTTTGATTAAACTTTTAATCACACAAAATACTTTTAAAATAATTAACAATAAAAAATCATGTTAGACCACTGTGCTTTTGTTATTTTACATACCATTGATCTGCTGTAGATAGAAACCACAGATCAAAAGGGAAGCAAAAAAAAAAAAAAAAAAAAGATTGGAAGATGAAACTGTGTATTTTCTGGAAACCTAAGGGGACTGGTACACTTAGAAAACTGCCAATACAAAGACAGCATCAGTCACAAATGCCCTAAACCCTATGTGATTATGCAGGCGTTTGAGGGGGCAGCAACACTTGACTGTCAGGTGAAAGAAAGATACTGCATTATGGTTTTTTCTTATCCAAACTTTGGATACTATGGTCTTTTCTTATCCAAACTCAATGATTCTTTGATTCTATTAAGTTGCTGTCTGGAAGTTGTTTCTTGTCTGAACAATTTAGGCCATTACAAGTAGGCCTGTTAACAGTGATTCACACTCCTGTTGGGACACTTCCTGGAGCAAGGTTAATACAGGCATGGTTTCTTCAGAGGAAAGCTAGCTTGGCCTGTTTGATAGGTAAAGACAGGGGCTGAGGTCTTCGGACCAGGCATCACCCTGCACCTTCCAAGGAATTTATTCATAAGAGCAAAACATCAGAAATGTCTTTAAAAAGTTTTGTTCATAAAAGTCAAGTTCTCCAAACAAAAGCCTGACAAAGTGACCATGAAAAGATTATTGGATATAAAGAAAACATCCAGTGAGATTGTTGCAAAATACACTAAGTCTAAAATTTTTTTTAACTTCAGTCAGTCTTCATAATCACTGAATAAACTAGGTGGAGACCTGATGAATTTAACATCTCAACAGACTGGGAGCAGCACAGGAGATATGCAAGAGGTAACAACCATCAAGGACCATCAAGGGTTGTTAACAAACCATCAACACAAGACAATACCCCAAGCAGAGTGGGAGCCACCTATTCCAGAAAATGACTGGTAAGAAAATCCAAAAATGAAAACATCAGAAGCAAGGAAATTCAGATCCAATTAGAAACTGAATACTGGGGGTTGCTCAACTCTGGACCAATGAACTGTGAAACAATGTATCTCTATGGGTTTTTGACTGTATAAAGTTTGGGGGGAAATTCAGTTAAAACATCTGTCATGGAAGGATTTTCTCTACACACCCGGGCTATGTGTGGATGAAATTATTTCTGTGGCACATCCTGGCCAGAACACCATCCTGGCCAGAAATAAAGTAATGCCTTGATTCTCTTAACACTAAGAATGTTGTTGGAGAGTTTTAATTTTTCCCACAGTTTTCAGTGACAAGATCATACACCTAGAGTAAATTCTGGACTTGATGAGGCAGTTGTTATGAGCCTTTTAGGGCTCTATATTTGCAGCCCATGTGTCTGAAGCTCCAATTCAGAACTTGGATGTAGAAGTGGGATCAAATTAGACATTTTTAAAATTAAGTTTGAGCTAGGAAACTCCACTTCAAAATTTAAATTGCACTCTCCTCAGAGGGCAAGCAATACATATTCTAACTAAACAAGCAGATACTTTTTTTTCTTCTGTAATGAGGGGTGGTTACTGCCAAGCATTCTGGCCTGCAAAGAAATTATTTTTGATCTTGTTATACATGTAACCAAATTAAGGGAGAAAAGAAAGCAGTTTAGAGACCATCCAAAAGACAGCCCAGGGAGGATACTCAGTGTTTGTATCACTGCACTAGGAACTCATATTTCTTAGAGGTCTGACACAATACACCTGTGTTACTGAGTCTAGGCACAGAACATTGTATCGGAGAAATTGCTTGTATGTATATGTAAAAAAAAAAAGCTCTCAGGATCAGATTCCTCCTGTCGCACTGTCATTCTATTGGCAGGGTATAGTGTGAAGAAAGGACCATTCAAAATCCAAGGTACAAAAAAAGCAATGGAAGGATTTGGGGAAAACAGACATTATCTAGAGAACCCATTTTCCAGCCTGACTGAACAAAACAGCTTTTCCACTTCCTTGAGTTTCTTCAACAGACCAGTGCCTTTCAGACACATTCTCACCTCCTCTGGAAGAAGTAGAACAACTTCAAGGAGAATGGAGGGAAATGCTCCAACACTGATCACAGAGAGGCCACACACACACATGCTGTCATATCTTGACAACATGTGTGTTGTTCTGCAGGACTGGGAGCATTGTACTAGTGCTTCACCAGGCAAAGATGCCAAGAGTGTCCAGGTAAGACATTAAAACCATCTGAACTGCAAGTAGTTTCACCCGTGACATATAAACTGAGTTATTCCATTCTTCACCTTGGCCCTCTTCTTGCATCTGTGCTCTGCTATGAGTCCAGTGCTGGTGCACTCTCTGTAATTTCTTTCCGTGTCACTGTCTGCAGGTACTTCAGTCGCATGGGAGGGAGCTGCTCATAAAGATCAAATCCCAAAGGAGACTCTGCATTCAGCAGTCTGTAGTATAGCAAGTGCTTTTTCAAGTTCTGAAAAAAGAAACAGAAAGGTATCTAATCTTTTCCACCATCTCCAACACAACACAGCAAATCTGAAAATGGTACAATTCCATCATGCCCAAGATATTCAGTTATATCATCTTCAATAGAAGACGTATAAAAGGCAAGTTTCTTCCAATAAAATTCACTTTTTTGCATGAGAATTCCTCTTCTAAACACAACTCCATTGTCTCCTCAACAGTTCCTCAGAATGACTTCTTGCCAGAAACCCAAGTGGATTTTTGAGTGTGATCTACTAATTTACCCTGGACACTAAGCACAGACGGCCAAATGACTCAGCTCTGTCCCACAAAGGATAGATTTTGGCAAGCTCCTTGAAAAAAAGAGAAACCCTACATCTGTCCTGTTCTTTTCAGGGGAAGCATCCAACTAAGAGTTAAGACACATCACTGCTGGCCACCTATTCATAATTGTGCCACAATCATTCCTCTAGCATCTCTAGCTATCCAGATACAATGCTGCTTGGACAAGAAGCATGGAAATACAGTACAGAAGATTCATTTAGGTTCCAATGGGTTCAGTGTTTTGAGGTCAATTACTACAAGAACTGGTTAAGTGTATTTATAGATACTGCAGGCCAAACTCTTGCTGCTAATCTCCTCTCATTCTCAAATTCGCAAGGTAATTAAACACAAATTTCAAAAGCCAAATATAAGTCTGTAAGAGTACCATGTACGGAAAACTTAACTCCCAGTGGCACAACATGAATCTCACAAATCCTACCTCATCCACCAACAGCCACGTCTTCCGCAGCATGCTTTTCCGAGCAGCATCTGTCTCCTGGGAACAAAACATATACTTTCCTTAATATAGTACAATAATACCTTTGCGCAGGGGCACACAGCACTCCAGGATAATTTGTTCATTGTAATGATGAGCAGCTTGTTCCAGCAGAAAGTGCTTGAGAGGTCTTATCACTTAAATCCTGTCTTTCTGCTCCTTTCCCTGATCTGAATCTCAGCTGATTTCTCGACCTTCAGGAAGAACTGCAGATCAGAGGTGAAGTGTTGTTAGCACAACTATTCACTAATAGAGGCCCCAAGGCCATAGGAGGGCTTCTGCTTGGTTACTCAAGCAAAGTCAAAGAAAAGAGCACTTTGCACCTTAAGATTGCTAAGGCAGAGGCCAAATCTATTACAAGCTCTCTCTGCCTGATCACCTTCCTTATTCTTTCTGCTTATTCCTCCCCCCACTCCTTGCACCACAGAACACATAATTGCTGACCTCAAAGATTTAGGTAGGACTGGCTACCATTAATGCAAGTAGTTTAGGGTATAATCAACAAAAGCTGCTGCCTCATATAAGGATTCACCAACAGCTGACCAGTCCTCAACATATTTGCTTAAAATCATTGTTTTCAAGTCCCAGAGGTCAGCCATTCATCACAAGCTAGACTCACAGGGAGAGCAGATGCAAAACCCAAAGACTGCAGTCCTGAAGCTCTGCTATCCATTACCCACCTGCGTTGTGCTTTCTTGGGAGAAAATAAAACTGTTCACATGAGCCACAGCCACAACATACAGGACAGGGCACCAGGTGTGGCGCAGCGCACCGGTGACCAGCGTCCGGAAGTAGAGTCGCAGGAGGTTCAGGTTATCTTCAGGAGGGGAAGTGTAGCGCTCCAGAGGCACAGGAAACTGCAACAAACACATCCAGAGGCAACATTTTTGTCAGGGTCTTCGTAGCGAGAGGGAGTTCATGACTTCTAGGGTGTCCTTCCGTGTGCACACCCACCTACATAACATGATGTACCCCAGTGGCATGACCCCCATTTGCAGCAGAGCTGCTACAGCACACCCTGACTGATGTGATGTGCCTTGACAAAGTGTTGCCAAAACCTCCTCAGCTTTATGGAGAGATGTTTTACTGGTCCTATCACTTCAGTTGACTTTGGCACAGATGAGTGCTCATAAAGTAAGAAGACAGGGAACTTTTGACAGTGCCACTAAATTCTATCTCTTGTGCTCTGTTCACTCAAAAGGAACGCAGACTTACACTGGAAAGACTAAATTTTCCTGCTGAGTTACTCAGTAGAGCACAACTCCAGTATAACTATATGTGGAAGATGGTTGAGAGGGAAAATTACTATTTGTCTATGCATGGGCAAGGAAAAAGTTCTCACCAAGGTGTGAAAACAGTTATTTAAGGGAAAGATAATTGCTAGCAGAACATGGGATGCAACCAACCCTTCATACATACAGCCTATAAATTAGAAGGTTCTCAGTGGTTAGACCAAGAAAGGCTTGGGACAGTTTCCACTGAAGACTGAGCAATTTCACAGCTCTTGCCCTCCACATATACACACAAATCAAGATTGGAGAATCACAGGCAAGAGCCTAGTAGCCCAGAAGTACGTAGTGACAGGCAACTACCATAAGCCAGGATTACCTGCTGTAACGGCACTCCCAGTGCCCGCAGGATATTTGTGTGCTCCCCAAAAACAGAGAGACGCAGATGAACACTGAAACACTTCTGTAGAGGTAGAAGAACAAAGACTCCAAAGAGTGGATCTCCAAAGGAGACACCCTCAAATTGCTCCAGGAGACTTATATAGAGATCGTGGAAGGATGCCAAACCAGGGAGAGGAGCATCCAAGTTCAGGGAGTCCAGGGCCTTGGGTTGGCAATACACAGAGAGAAGGGCAGCTGTGTAGCGGTGGATTGGTGCTTCTAGAAAGAGGTCACTGCCTGTGAGGAAGACACACATAAGCCGAGCAAGTTTGGCAGCAGTCGGGATGCTCTGAAGGATTTTAGAACGCCAGGTTTCCAACAACAAGACCCACTGCAGGTTCCAGGTCACAGTGTTGATGAGATCAAGGGGGAGAGAGTTCAGTACAGCTCCACGTGTCTCTGCATTAGTCACTTTGTTGTAGAGGCTGATAAGTGGAAAGAATGGCCAGTCTGAAGGTAGGATGGGTCCTTTGACCTCAGGAAGCAGCATTGACTGGATGAGGTAATTCCGCCCTTGGTAGGACGCCTGAGAACGCGTAAGGGTGGGCTGCAAGTGGACAAAGTGAGAGAGGTAGCAGGAACGAATGGAAGGCAGATTCTGGTACGATTCTCTCAGCAGGGCACCACGAGTAACCTTTGGAAGAAATGCTGCTGCAGAGCCAGGCTGAGCCAGTTTGGCACTGGTGCCCAGATGCAGAATATCAGAGAAGTCAGCTGCTTCTGGCCCTCCAGCTTTCCCTTCACTGTAAGGTAAAGACAAACAACAGTTTAAGAAACAAACGAACAAACCAAAACCCGAAATGCTGAACAAACAACACACCACATAAATTCATCTCTACAGACTTCCTCAAACAGGAAGAGTAGTATATGCAGAGCATTCAACACTTTCCACATCATTGAGCTATTCTATTACAGAGGGCCTGTAAAGCATCAGCTATCTTGGTATTTACAGGGAATTCACAGAACTCCATTTGGAGTCAGCAACACTGAAGCCATGCCATGAAAACCCTCCACACAATGCCAGTCTAGTGTGGAGGCTGAAACCCCTTGCCCAGAGAGGCAGCCTACTTACCAACACAGACATGAGAGTGTTGAGATCAAATACTACATATCAGATAAGGCCTACACGAACCAGTAAGACAATTGCCAAAACAGCAGCTTTGCAGCTGGCAGTGGCAAGGTCAGGGGAACCATACGGACTGACAGAAACTGTGCATGTGGAGGGTGTCTATCAAATCCATATGCCACAATCTCAGACCAAAGACTCACCATTTTGTTGACCCAACAAAAAAAGCAGAACACCACAACACAAATCCACTAACAAATTTTCCTTCTTTCTGAAAAAACAAAGGATCTCCTTACAGCACCTTGGTTCAATCTCCAACAGGGATACACCATGGCTAATTTCAAATAGATTGAGATGAACAAGATAAACTGCTATCATCTTCTTGCCCAGATATGAGAGGATTCATATTTGAGATGCTCATGATTTCTTCCAGGGTAAGGTAGAAGACATGGCATTTGTCAAATCAGCAAATATTTGTGTAAGAACTTGAATAATAAGCGTTTGAGGAAGATTCATTAAGCTTTTCAGGCTATGTCAAATTCTCATTTGTTTTCTAGACTCACTGCTCTCAGGATGGCAGATGCTAGGCCTTAGGGAGGTTCAGTTCTATCAGACATCACACAAGCCTTGTCACAGAGGAAATCAAAAGCAACTGATCACATTTGTCAACACCAGTACATCAGAGAAAAATATGCAACCACATTGCTGGCCCGATTAGAAGGCTCCGTGCCTGAAGAACATGCCAATGAGTACGTGACATTTAACTACAGGTCCTGTTAAAGGCCAAAAACCATGACAAAATTGCAGTGCCAACATGTTTTTTCTATTTTCCCCATGTTTTTCCAGGTACCAGACTAGAGAAAGGAAAAAATGCAAAGCTTACAGAAGAAACTCTGGATTAAAGGCAAGATCCAATAGAACCTCATGAGCCAGATGCTCACTCCCTGGCAACAGACGGCTTAGCAATGCCATGGCAACACAGTGATGGAGTGAGGCATGCTGGGTGTAATCCGGACAAGTGCCTGCCTGTACAGGAAACAAAACAACAGATAAAAGTACTCTATCATTTGTCAACAAGACAATCAACAAGGACAGGAGGGTCAAACAAGACATAGATCTTGCTGGAAAGTGAAAGACTGAAGCAGACTGCAAGAGCTGTCAGCATTCAAAACAAGAGATATTTCTGCTTCCTCTAACTGCCTTAGATAGATTTTTTTTTAGCAACACAGTGGAAAACTTTTTTCTTACTCTATCCCAAGGAAAGGCAAAAATACATTTTTTCCATCCAAAGTATTTTGGAACTAAATCCCCACGTTAGTAACTGGAAAGATATTATTTGCTAATGGGGCATAAAAGTCAGCTGCCAGTGAAGTCAGTTCCTCAGGTGAAAGAAATGAAAGGACTAACAACGATACCATTCTCCGAGCCAAGGCTAACACGAAGTACTGCAGGTGATATTCATGGCGTAGGATCCACGCAGATGAGGGAGTTACAGAGGGAGGTCCAGTCTGCCAGCTTTGCTGTAGATAATCCTTCAAGCCTCTGAAGCCCAGCACAGAGATGTACTATAAAGGAATCACAAGCAGAGACAAATAATACTAAGTTTGTGTTTGGAGGAGCGCAAAACACAGCCCTCTCCAAGGCCCACCCCCTACCTTCTCTCACATAAGAATTCCTGTTGGCTACTCCAAAAGGCATATTTAAAAACAGCCTTATAAATATCTGCTTTTCTGCCTCAGGGCTCACCTGCATCCATCATGACCATCCCCATCACAGATAACGAAAAGTCACTGCCTATATTTTTCACGGTGCTTTGTAAGGCAGAAATCTGGCCAGTGGCTTAAAATTTTTTTCCTTCACCTGACCAGATATTTCCATTAGTAGCCAACCAGCTAATTCAACACAAGGTGACACAGGAAGGCTTTGAGAAAGCTTATGCTAGGTATTCCACCTTTCTAGGGCTCAGACTTTTGCGCTCTAGAGTCTGAAATCTTCCATGACTCACTCATTCTAAAAATTCAGAACAAACCACGTAGGAATGCTCCTCTTCAGTAGCACTGTAGCACTCGTTCTCTTTTTTAACATCATCCCATTGTTCTTTGTTATATATGCTTCAACCATGTTTTTCCTCTACTGACGCTCAAGTTTTATATTTTGCTTAGCCAAACAACAGTTATTCAACTCTTCTCAACATTCTTTATAAATCCATCCTTTAAGCACCATCTGCTCTGTAATTCCAGCTTCCTGGTGTCAGCTGAAAATTGGAATTCAAAGACAAGATATTTTTCTGATCGTCATCGCACTTGTTCTGAAAGTGGGAATGTTTCTCTCTATAACACTTTAATATTTTTAAAATAAAAATGCACAACAATTTGCTTTTAACAGTCCCTCTAGCATCTCTTTTATGCCTGGGAAGGTACAAATACTAACTTCCCCCACAAGTATATCATTATTCACCTAAAATTTACAGTGAAAAAGTCTATTCTTACCTTGCTGGTCAGGCCCTTATGAATGTGAGTGATGTTATTGATGAGAAATAGGAGGGCAGTGAGGAAGGGGAAAGGTGACTTGGAGCCAACCAAGCTCAAAGGAGGTTTGCCTCCAGTGCAACTCAGAGAGGCAATGCTGACGACAGATTCTGGTGCCGGGGAACAGGACAGAGGGTTGCACAAAGCAGAACATGTCCTGTGTGAACAAATAAAGAGAGAGGGGTCAGGTCAAAAGCATTCATAGTGCTGAGGAATTATCTTGTTGAAATGTTGCTATCCATCTGAACTGTACCACACATTGCGGTAAAATGGAAGCCCTGAAGACAGTGACAGGAAAAAGCCAGTGTCACAGCTGGTACACTAAGCACCACTGCCATACAAGCTAATGCCAGCAAGCTGTCAGGAACTCTTATCTTCAGCTAAATTGGTCACGATGAGCAGAAATACTGATGTAGTGATGCATCTCTGATGTCAAATACTTGAAAGCATTGGACCTTTGATTTAAAAAAAAATACGCCTTTCCCCACATACATACAAACACCAGGCTAATAAGGCTGCTCACCCACTCAAGACATTTTGATAATAAACTTGTAGGCAAAGCTAAAAAGCCAGATTATACCTAAAATTGACATTGCAAAAATGCTGCCCTTTTATGTACTAATGAAATGCACAGTTTAAAATTGTATTCAGAAAGAACCTTGCTATAATGTACATGAACATGACTGTGCAAATCATTCTTGGTTTGTGTGCTCCCTGCAGGTGAAACTACAAATTCTCACAGCAGCCGTGGTTGCGGGGCCCACAGGAGATACACTGTGTCTGTACAGGCAAGACCACCACAAGCAAGAGTGACCACAAGCAAGTTGCTCACTGATAATGGGGTAATAGGGCAAACCCAGTCAATGATCCATATCATTACTCTATGGCAAAAAACTAATTGCTTAAATGCATTGCTCTTTCTACCACTGGTATTACATATACAAGATGCATAAACACATCTGGGGCTCACAGAGTACCCTGAACTCCTGGACCTAAACTGCTCAGAAAGTTTAGACAAAATTGTAAAAATATTAGGGCAGAGATTAGCTGACTCTTATTTTTACCAGCCAGTGTTAAGAAAACCTAGAATTCTTACTGATGAGCTTTTATAGTCTGACCTAGTCCATTGTTTTCAGACCTCAAGGACTGGTAGAAAAGGATCTAATGAGTGCTCTTATGTTGGAAGCTTTGGTGCCAAGAGCTTCAGATCTCAGTTTCAGTCATGAAAGAACATGGGCCAAACTGTTTGGTGACCATTCAAATACCACTTGAAACCAAAAATTTCAAGTGCCCTTTATATCAGATGTTCTCAGAGGCACATGGATGCCTCTCTGACTGCATGTTAGGCCTTTTACATTCCCCACTCCAGAAGATTAATCACAGCCTAGTAAGGAGGCTCCCTCTACAGCAGAAAGACAGAATATCTGCAGTACTTAACTGTTCCCAGAGCCAGAGTTTATGTTATCCAAATGTCTGAAACAACAGTTTAGTATCTGTTCTTCCACTTCTCTGCAGGGGTTTTCAAAGCCCTAGTGAAGCTCTGCAAGAGCTTAGAGATGTGAACCTAGTTAAATTCTTTTATATAAGCAGCACCACACAGAGCACATGAACGATGCATGCACACACGCATACACCTCATCACGTAAGAAGGACTTCATGCTACTTGTGCCACTTTTTTTTTAGACCAGTGAAACCAAAGAAGAATCAAAGCCAAGAGTGACTAAAATAATCTAAAATTGATATGAAAACCCCAGCTACATGGTCAAGCAGAGATGCAGCAGCACCAGTAGAAAAGGAGGAGCTGCAGAACCTCTGCCTTTTCAGTGAGGGGGGAGAGGAGAAAGCAGAGTGTAAACAGAGCCCCACTGCACTCCAATTCCCACATCTGGGGCACATCGCAAGGGAAAAGAAGAGGGAGGAGGGAGAGGTGTCACACAGTACAGTACAGAAATGGGGCTCCCTCAGCTTCTGACAACAGTGTCTTAGCAGTGGAATGGTTTTACCTGAGCAAGTCCCACATGCTGTCTATGGCTGGCTGGCTGAGAAGGGGCTGCAGCACCTCAGATGTTAAACGTTCCAGTTCCTCTAAGCAGTCAACTGGATTGATTGATGGCTGTAGAAGATATGGAGAATGACAGGAAAAGACAGTGAATGACCACAGCATCCAGTGATGGCAAAAAGACAGACTGATTTATTTGCTTCCTCTGTGTTTATTATCTTTTTGCCAGACCCCATGACCTACATAGTGGTACTGCTCTAGGTTAGAGCTGACCTCACTGCTCGTAGTGTGGAAGCTGAGAGCTGGCACCTCAAGGTGCTCTCACACTCAAGTATTAAAATGCATCCCAGAGATTCTTAATTGGCTGGAAGCAAGATACGGGATCCTTGGAATCAAGATTCCCTAAATGAACACTTGGGTAAACCCCCCTCCCCATACCATCTACATGTTTCTATTTAAATTGAAGATGACACAAAGGTGATCAGAACTACCTTGAGAAATCTGAGTGGCACCATGAGGGTCTCCAAAAAAGGAAAGTTGAAAAAAAATCAGCTGCATGAAGTGTGATTAACCTACCCATCAAAGCATGACTGTGGATGAACACTGCACAGAGGAAGAACTGTGGCTTTTAGAGAACCATCCAAATTCTTCTGACCCTAGTAAGCAATATTCCAGGTTGAAGGAACATGCTGGCAAATTTTAACACTTTTCATCTTCATTAGAATGCTGCTTTGGGATACAGAAATACTCATTTCCATTACACAAAATCTGATTTTCCCCCAAGTGAAATCTGCCTCCAGAAATCAGTAACACTTTTGTGAAGATGTTAACCTTAGTTTTTAATAGTCTAACAAAAATATTCCAAGAAAGTGCCGGTATACAGTAATCTAATTACTATACAAGTTGATTTTTTTTTGCACTAATCTACTCAAACATGCTACATACCATTTTTTTTTAATCAGTTAACCACAGGTAGATGACTGAACTTCTTTTTAAGTGGAAATTTAAAAACCCAGTACAATTCAAGGACTTCAGAAATTTTTTCCTCAGTCACTCTTCTGAGACATGTGTAAAGGTCAAAAAGGAGCACTAACCTCTTGGCTGTCCCGGTTCTCTAATGCTCAGGACATAACCACAGCCTGTGAAAGGCATACCAGCCTTTGGGGCACTGAAGACATCTGTGAGAGATACTGGCAGTTTCCACCGCAGCCATAACTAATAAACTCAGTTGCTTTTGGCAAGTTTCAGAGGAGGTGCACAAGCGTGAACAACTACAGCCTTTAAATTACCCGCACACCTTCAACACAGCTCTCCCAAGTTGGAACTCAGATATGTCAGTTGGGCAGTAAAGAGGAAAATTGCATTTATCTTTAGAACATGAATCTTTAAGGTAGCTAAAGCATAAGACATTATTCTTCAACAGCATCACACTGACGTGTCACTTTCAGAAAATTCGCTTTAAAAGATGATCACATACTACAGCTGTGTGTTATAGAATTTGACCTTGAATGTCCGTGGGGCAACAAATAAATTTATCTTTATTATTTCCTATCCAAAGGTCATATGGCATGACCCTTAATGCTCAGTCCTCCACTCAGATGATTGTAGAGTAGGTGTCCACATGTAAGCTCTCAAACCAAACCAAATGCAAAAATGCATGACTTGATTTAATCCACAGGGAAAAAGGACTGCCAAATTAAATTAGGTTGTATTTGCTTCATGCTTTTGATCTTTGTAGTAAATCAGAACAATCACAGCACTATCATATACCTTGACTGAGACTCTGATCCCAAAGGATGAACAGACAAAAAAAGGAAGACAGATATTTGGCGTTGCTAACGTATAGGGTCAGCAGACTTACGTGACCCTGAATGTCATGCAGTCTAGATATGAGCTGTAGTAAACAAAATCAGTGCTCATCTAGATGCTTCAGTATCTGTCTTTTTCGGTACTGCCTGTAAGTTCAAGTTTTCAGAGGTAATACACAAGCTGATGTTGGTGAGATGAGAAGACAACCTGTATTTTCAGGCCTTACCTGTTGGCTGTAAGCACTGTAATAAACTCCCAAGAAGATCACACAAGCTGTTGTTAGAGGCTGGAGAGTTTGCCAAATTTCTGTCTGGGATATCTCCTGAAGGATTTTTTTCAGACTTGTCTCAAGGAAGGGCTGTAAGCCTGAAACTTGATTCCATGCTACTGGAGGAGGTGGAATCGGTTCAGTATCTTCTGAGCTATTGCTGAAAGACAGTGGAAGAATGGCACAGGATAGCAAATAAATGTCAACCAACCATCTCCCTAAATCATCAATTTTAATAGAAAGTTGTAGTCTGGAAAATTATATCCAACAGCATAACTAGGGAGAAAAAGTCTTTGCATACTCCCACAACTCAGACCAAATAATTTAGGCAGAAAGGATAAATGTAGAATGGACTCATAAAAGCTAAGTTTCTTCTCCTGCACTACTCTGCCTCTGAGCTATGCTCTAGCTCTACCAGAAATGCTATCTCAGTACTCAGCTTTAGTTAAAAAGTTTTTGCTTTCCACCAGAAAAAGCACCTGTGTCTGGAGCAAATCCTACTGCTTTGATGTCTGTCAAAACTAACCACATCTTAATCCTGACCCATCTTGGTCTCTGCAGAGAGGTTCTTTCTTTACTCCCAAGAGACAATCAAAGCAGCTTCCTAGCTCCTCTCAGCAGGGCATTTGGCTAACAGTGCCCTTTCTGCCCCATAGCTTAACGTAGATTTTGACTCCTGCCTCTGGCCAGGCTAGCAGGCATACAGCTGTCAGACTAGACACTACTTCTGATCCTGTGTCAGAGGGAACACACCCCACCATGAAGGGGCTCATATGTGGGACAGTAAACCATTGAAAATGCGGGGGGGCGGAGGGGGAGGGGAAGGTGGTAGCCAAGTCTCCAAACCAAAGAAAGGGAAGACGGGATGCCAGCCACTGAGATGCACAGAATGGTGACAGAGAGAGCCTACCTGCTCAGCTTGGCCTGCAGCTCTGCCGTGTAGCCTGCTGTTTGTGTCACCTGTGTCAACAGAGTAACCACTGCCACAGCTCGCTGCACAGACAACTCAACCACAGCACTCTTCCCGCTGAGCAGCTTGGGCAGGGACTGCAGTATCCTCACCAGCACAGGGTAGAGATCACTGTAGTAAGAATCACAGAATAGATAAGGTTGGAAAGGATCTCTGGAGATCATTTGTACTTCAATTCCCTGTTCAAGCCAGGTCAGCAAGAGCAAGAATGCCCAGGGCTATGTCCAGTCAGATTTTGAATATCTTCAAGGATGGAGAGTCCAAGATCTTGCTGTGCAACAATGCTCCAGTGTTTGATCGCCTTTACAGTAAAGTTAGTAAAGATTACAGTAAAAACACTTCAGTGGAATTTCCTGTATTTCCATTTATGCCTATTGGTTCTTCACCTTCCACTGGAAGAACCTGGTTCTATCTTTTTCAAATCCTCAAATCATTTATTTATAAAGATTGCTAAAATGTGATTATGAGAACAATCACCAGCACCACAATAACAAAAATAAACCAACATAGAAAAAAGATGACAAAGGAAGACTACCGCTATTTCAATTCCATCTGAACGAGACCTACCTAATACTCTGTCTCCAAGCACTCTGATTATCTCTTGAAAAAACTGCTTTGATTTTACTCTTCCTGGGGAATAGTTCTCAGATTCTCAGCTACACTTATAATCTTGCAACTTTAAGGAATCTTCTGCTGTTTCTTTCCTCAACATTATTTACAGTGTTAAATAGTATATACAGTTTCCACTTTTTTAAAATAATACACCAGATTGTGCCAAAGAATACAAAGTGCTGTTGTGGATGAGAATCTCCCTACTGAAACTCAATACTGGCCTCCCTTTTACTTCAGGCACAAGAACTTGTCCTGAACTGGAAGTTGATGCATCGTGCAGTTTGTCTGCACTAGTCTGCCCCACTCAGCGTGGTGACTGCTGCCCACAGACTGCCCCTAGGTCAAGCAGATTCACTCCTGGGTGCACTGCAAACCATGTGTCTTGATGTCATACAAGCACAGATTATTCATCCCTTCAAGGGGAAAAAGATGCAGCTCTAAAAAGCTACAGTGATCTCCCACTGTAAAGGAGAAACAACAAAATAGCAGTGCTTAAACAAAGGAGATAGTGAACACCTAGAAAAAGGCAATACTCAGCATAAATACCTTTATAAGCTGAGTTTTACTGCAGGAGGCAAGAGAAAGTGAGGTAAGACACCCCGCAGGGAATAGAGACTGAGCCTGGAGAGCCCTCTATTTGCCCCTTTGGAAGAGGATGTCTGTTGCTGCTGTTGTGCCCTCCACCATGTCTCCATTCAAGCTGTACCTGTAGAGGTCACAGGCCTGCCCATAGCCAGCAGCCACAGCCCACAGCCGGAAGGCTTCGGTGCTCAGCCTCATGGCTTCTTCCCTTGGCAGAAGCATATCCAGTGGGTCTTCAGCGATAAAGCGACTTAACCGACTCTTCATTTCAAATTTGTTAAGCTGTAAAACAAACAAAGGAAAAAGAAAAGCATGAAGAAGAAAGAAGACAAAGGGATAAGGGGCATCAGCTGCATGCATCATTACCTCATTGCTCTGACACACAAAAAAAGCTGCAGGTTTCAATTCAGCTCATTCTGGACTCTTCTGGCACTGCTCAAATCTGCTTTTATTTTGTGCAATCTTAAGGAGCAGACTACAAAGGATCACAAAATGGTCAATGGCTATTAAGAGAGAAGCATTCCTGGAAGGGATGCCTAGGGGTACCTATTCCATTCCTAACACAAATCAAGTACACCTAAATAATTTCTGATGGAGGCTTGTCTATCCCACACACGCTCTTGTTTTGGACGATCTCTGCAGCATTTAACTGTTTTTTTAAAAAATGTATAATTATCTTTCTTTATCTAGTCATAAATAGAACTCTCTTAGTCAAGATTACATGTAAAGATATACTTTGTGAAAAACAATGTCTACAGAAGTACTGAACTGATACTGACATTCTTTTGGGAAGGTCACACTAGATGGTTTTCAGAGGTTCTACAACCTAAGTTTTTCTATAATTCAGTGTTTATTTTTTGCAAAGGGTACCTCCTGCCTATTACTGTCATAAGGTTATAGAATTTTGATGCCTTGGAAATGTTCTGAGGTTATTTTGGTATTGAATTAAGCATGACATGACTCATTTGCAGTTCTCTAGAAATAATTTTTATCCTCCTCTACATCTGGGTATTTTTACTTAACCATAAAAAAGAGCTTCTCTTTCCTTCTCCCACACATACAAAAGCTTCTGTGTGCTCTGTCTAAACAAATGAGGTAACAATGTCTTTTTCACAGCACAAGGACATATTATAAGTAATTTAAATTTCAAATGCTTTAGAGACATCTTGTAGGGAAATCAATGCACACCAGCAAGAAAGCAAAGGAGCTGATGAGTCAAAACTATAAATTCTGACACCTCTCCTACAGAACAGAGGACAAAGTCAAATTTACTTCCAGGAGGAAGATGGAAGAACTTTGTTGTTAGCTAAAATAAATTCCTACATTGATGGTTTTGATTTAGTTTTTTTATTTTATTTTCTTCCACTCCCACATTTAAGTGCATGTAACGGAACATGAGAGTGTGACAGTAGCAAAGCCTGAGTGTCAGGAACTTTCTAAGCAATTTTTGCATGCCTTGAAATACCTGGAGTACACAAAGCCTGAAGCAGAAAAATATCTGAATTTTACTCTGTTATGTTCCTAGTACTACTTACAGTCTTTATCCCACTATCTACCATTATTCTCTGTATTTTATAGCACAGGCTGGTGTTCTGTTGATACTAGCAATTTCCTGGATGGCAATTTGTTAGGTACTGTTAAAAATAGTGAACCAAAACCCCTAAGAGGTGCTCTTTGCACTGTAATGGGTGCTGCTCTTGGTAGATTTCATGCATTTATAGCACCAGCATGACAACCTATATGAGGGAATGCAATTATCTCTGAAGTGGAAAACCTGTCCAGAAGTTAAGAGGAGTTGAAAACTGTGATGCATTATCACAGTTATTAAGACAAATTAATGGCAGAAAAGTTCAACTAGGGTTGTAAAACACAAGGATAGTGAGTAAGTCTCTGGTTTATAGAGTCTTATAGAGTCTTATGCTGCCTATCACTGAAACATGGGAGACTACAGAGCATCACACATCAATGCATACTCTAAACATCTGCTCCTGGTCAGTATCACCGTGCTGGGCTCTGTGACTTTTGCATGAGTGCACTACACAAACCATAAAAAAGCAGAGAAAAGCTTGAGACAGCTCTTCTACCATTATGCAGGAGAAGCTTCATTATTACAAGGCTGTCAACAATTCCTTCAAAACACACTGATGCACCTTTCTCACACTGATTTCTTCAGCTTCAGCTCAGAGTCACCTCCAGTCAGTCTTCTCTCTCTCCTTAGAAGGTAAGGCATAGAGAACAAAGGCCTTTGCAAGCAGAGAAGCTCTTCCAAGAACCACTCACCAGCCTGGTTGTTGCATTTCGGCCTCCAGATGCCAACACCCTGATGAACTTCATAGCGCTGGAGCAAGCAACTCCGTGGAGACTGGTAAGTAAAAACCCTGGTTCAGCCACTTTGGGATCCCACTGAGTAGGGAGAAATTCCCTGACAATGGTCTCAATCAATCGAGGACAGTCAAGCAGCTGCAGAATATCTTGACAGAGCACAAATAACTAAAGGTATGCATTTATGCAGACGACATGCAAAACAGACAAGTTTGTCTGATCTCCTTGCCATAACATCACCTGATCTTTCTTCCCTTTTCCAGACTTTTCTCTATCATTCCCAAGCTCCTACACAACGGGAGATTTACCTGGCTGCATGCTTCAGAGGAGTGCCTTGCTATATGGGTGAGGATGTGCAGTATATCCAGGACTACTGTTGGAACAGGTCGCACCACCTCTAGGATGTACCTCAGCCGGTGCTGGATCCGTGTCTTCAAAAGGCCCTGAATGGTGTTAAAAAAAATTAAAAATCAGTTATGCTCTAAACAAGTGCTCTCTGCACTTCCATTGCTGGAAGCCAAAAGCAGATTACATCATCTGCAGAGACTGTTTTAAAATTATCAGTCATTAAACAAGTAAGTTTGTGTGGATTTGCAAGTATGTTGGAAAAAAAGAGCAAGAGTTATCTGAACAGAGAAGGAACAACTGCAGTTCTGTTCTGAATCAGACCACTGGAAGAGTTTGGATACTTGTGTTTTCCAGAGTATAAAACTAAGTGACAGGGAAATAACTTTCCCTACAAAAGACTACTAAATCCCACTGCTGGTGAAGAAGGTTCTCATGCTCCTTGAATAATTTTGGCTAGACATCACCTCCAGCTAATGCATCACTCTGATAGTACCTGTCATGTCAGAGAAAGTTGACAGAAACAGAGAACAGACACAAATTCCTATTTTGCAGTAAGAAAAGAGATGCATAGGGATGACGTGATTTTCTTTTTTATGATCAGTGATGGTGCCAGGAAACAAATCATCGGTTTACGTAACAGTGGGATACATTCCTGGTTCTAGGAAAAGGCAAATCTATAATAACTGAGTTTGTATTACTGATACTTTAAAAATTTGCAGCCAAGCAGGTTCTAGGCCTGACCAAGTTCAGCAACCAGTTTAAATACTCCTTTTCCAATCCAATTGTTCCACGAAGTTGGAACAGCCAAATAGCAGGTGTGAAATGGGACTGCACAGCAATGGGAACAGAGGGAGATTTTATCCCAAATACCTTCTGAGTTTATGCCACTTGGAACAAACTGAATTACGTTGAACCATGCAACTGTTTACAGAATCACAAACTGATCTCCTGCCTATCTACAGCTCGCTTGTTATGTTTTTTAAACAATGCCACACACCTAGCAGAACACATCTGAAATCATGAAGCCTCTAAACAAGACCAAATGCCCAAGTACAGTAATTCATTCACCCAGTGATGCTTTTGGACTACGTGCCATTCGAACACAAGCTCAAGCACAAGGATTAAGTGATGTGATCACAGGTTTTAATGATTGCAGCAGGCAAGAGGGGTGCATCGGCTCCACCAAGGCTGAGTTTGAGATAACAAGGTTTGCTATTTTTAGATCTCATATCAAAATTACGGGATTAGTCTTAAAATGTGGGAGAAATTCCTTCTGAATGCTGTAAAACTGTTAATCTGAGAAATGCAAATATGACATTTGGGGATATGGTAAGTAGCCACCTTATGTCAAATAAAAAAAGAATATCACTGTACAAATCTACTAGTTCTGAATTATCTAGCTGTAATATTCTTGTTTAACTTTTAAAAAGTGTATATAGACATTTTAATAATGGCTGGAACCTTTTAATTTTTAACTCAAGTAAGTGAGCCTGAAAGTCATATCTGTATGCAGTCTTTCAGCAAGTCTTACCAGTTCATCAGTGTGTTTGTTGTTAAATTCCCTAGAGGAAGTTGAGAGATATTAATGATACTGAAATCACACAAATCAAGTCTCAACATTTTTAGAGACCAATGAAATTATCCTCCTGGTAATATATGACAGAAATGTAACAACCAACAGCCAGCAAAGAGTTGTAATTCTTTTTCAGAATGTTCTTGTCCAGCATGCACAAGAGGGCAGATGTTTCAATAGCACACACAGAACTGTGCTGAGCCTATTTTCCTAGAAAGATTCTGGGTCTAACCTGTGCTTACCTTTACAACATCGTATCGGGCCACATCTGGGTCTGGCTTGTTTTCATCCTTTAATTTTTTATCTTGAGATTTCTCTGTTCCACTTAACTCTTCCTCTTCTTCCTCTTCTTCCTCCTCATTGTTAGGGACAAAGGGGAATGCAGCCATCCCTTGGTACCATGAGAAAGTCCAGTCAAGATATTTCTACAAGGAATGGTAAAGCATATAAAATAAAATCCTCCCAAAGAAAGACAAAAAAACAAAGACAAAATCTTTTCAGGGATGCCTTTGAATATGGAATGCTTTATTGATTCCCATATAATTCCAAGAAAATGTGAACACAATAAAAGGCATTCTAAACATATACAAGTAGAATTCAATGCTTTTTCAGGAAAATTATTTTAGCCTGACACACACAGACTTGGAAAACCATTAAAAAGAGTTACTGTGATGTGAATTAAATACACTACACAGGTAACAGAAATTTAGTTTAACTGGAAAAAAATAAGATCATAAATAAGTAAATAAATAAATAAAACAACCACAAAGACTCTAGCCATTAAACTGAAATTTGGTATTTATTGGCTCTATTCCCATTTCTGGACCTGTGTGGAACTTAGGTCACAAACAACATAAAGATCATGCAAAAATTGATATGATAAAATAAAAACTGCTTGGTTTATTTGTTCATGTTTGCTTCAATTTTGTTCAAACATCCCTCCGCTTAAGGAAATAGGAAAACCTCTTTTTTTGTTCACAGCTAATGACAGTGTCAGGTACGCTAAAGTTCTAGGGTAATAGCCCAACTAGGAAAGTAATTTCAATTGTTCAGAGAGGGGATTGCTCCCATAAAAGACCTACTTCCCTCAGAATGTTTTAGAATATGAAAGACAGCCAAATCAAATGCTTGCACTGCTTAATAACTGCTATAATTTTCCATTTCCTGCACCCAAAATTAGAAACAAATACCGTGTTAGTCAGAAAAGTAGTAGTAGACTTCAATTGCCAAGTACCAAGGAAGCACAAGCTATTATCAGACATTAAAAAAAACCCAAACCAATGCAATATTAACTGAAGATGGTGAGTGAGGCATGGTCAGAAGAGGCCCAACTCAAGGGGATGAAGACATGAGTCCATCTGGAATACAGTTTGGGACTATAGTCTCTCTTCCACCAAGAGAAGCAAAAGCATTAAGACAAAGTAGCTGGTTCTTCAAAGGAAACAAAAAGAAGGTTGTTTCCTTCCCATAGCCATTGAAGGAAGAACAAAACCTTCAGACAGCATGATTTTTACGTGTGCTGATCTTCTGTGTTTATAGTGCAGATAAATCCTATTTGTCTTGCAAATCCTGGAGCAAAACCCTGTCCCTTTCGCAGAGACCTTTTGAAATTCAGCAACAGAAGACTCAAGGAAGGACTCTTTGAGTTAGAAAATATACTGACACAGCATTCACAGTGCTGCTTGTGGCAGCAAGAGTCAGCAATTCCTGCTTACATGAGACACCACACTATAAGCTTTCATCTGAAAAATCAGAGCGCTGCAAACACCTATAAACCAGAGTAACACCAGAAGAGAAAAAAGTACATTAAGAAGCTGAATCATAGTACTAATTACCTACAATGGGTAAGTAGGACTCATCTAGCAGAACTCCATTAGGCTCATAGATGGAAAAGTAGCAAAACGTGGAAAAAGCTACCTACTCCTTCATTTCTCTTGCCTCCCATTCGGGATAGCTCTACAGGCCTGGTAGAAGTTGCCGGGGGCTTTTACCCCATCTCTTCTATCACCAGCCCCTCTGCAGTCAAACACAAGAGCAGCTCTCAAAGAAGGAACTTTTAACACAGACCACAGCATGCTTTGCCTATAACAGACTGCGTCTGTCCAACCAGGAGTACATCTTAATCTGGCTGCTCCAGGCTGTCTAGTAGCCCTGAACATCTAAAAGAAGTCTCAACCTTCTAACAGGTGAAAAAGTATCGAGAAAATAAACACATGAAAAGGTATGTATCAGTGTTACAAAACCACATGGGAACAGAAGAAAATGGACAATGAGAGAAAAAGAAAACAGCATTATTATGAGGCATAAGGGAAATCATGGGGAATATTTAATCTGTTAAGCAGAAAAACTATGAAGTAAGAAAACAACATAAGAAGCCATATTAAAAAAAATAAATTCTACACATACATTAGCAGTGGCCTGATCTAGATTACAAAGATATCAGAAGAAGAAGAAACTCCGCAGCATGCACTGAATTTAATCATAGGGCAGAGCTAATTCAAACAGGAGGAAAAAAAGATACCTGAATCTCTCAAAGTGGGATAACACACTCCATTGCCTGTCTCAAAGCACAGCAATGACATTCTATTTACCATTAACACATCCAGTAAACCTTTGTTCAAACTACTTACCATGTCTTCTCATTTTGATTCCTGTAAACAGCTCAGCATGAAATCAAACCCAAGCCCTTAATGATTATCTTACCTCATCATCAAGAGACACCAGCAGAGCCCGGAGAGCACCAACAGATGCTGCCATGACATTATCCACTGCATCATCCAGCGAGAAGCGCAGCAAGAAGAGAAAGCCAGCATCAAGCAGCAGTCGCAGAACGCTGCCCTTCAGTGAGGAAGCAAACTCTCCAGCCCTGGCCTGGAAAGTGTGCCAGAAAGAGCCAGGGTTAAGGCTGTCTCATCTCAGCTCGATACATCTCTGGGCCATCTCATCTCAACATTCTGCATCTTTGCCTCTTTCCGCTTCCACTGTAAAGCTGCTAAAATGTGTGGAGATTGTTTTTCCTTTATTTTATCCGCCACTCATTCTACAGAGGCACATAACTACAGTTCCTTAATACAAGAAACCCTTCTTTCTAAAGTCTGCACCCATCTTTTGACTTCATCCTGTTCTGCCCCATCACCCTTCCCAAAACCACCACGTTTCTTCTCTGCCTCCAGTGCCATTAAGGGGAATGTTAGCACTTCCCCCAAGAGTTAGGTGGAAATGTGCACAGAAGAATTCATTTTACTTTCTGCTCTTGGCACATTGCTCTATGAGTAGGCTTGGTTCTTTCTCACCTCCTACAGAAAATGCACATCATGAAGCTGGCTCAGACAACAGGAGTGAAAGGGTCAATGCCAAAATAGGTTTGTCACAAAAGTAACATTAAAAAAAACCCAACTTGCAGGCAAATTAACAAGAAAACTGAAATTGCATCACTGCTGCTGAACAGCACTTGAAGCAACTTGTTGGAAGAACAACACTCTGGAACCATCCAGAGAAACCTGCATCTCAGTTTGTTATATCCCAACACTTAGCTTAGCTAACAGTAAAGATCCTCAGTGAAACAGAATGCCCTGTTGGTGACTTTGCTCATCTTCACTGAACAGCAGAAGACAAACAACTAGTGCCAGAGGATCTGGGCCCTGATCCACCAGAAACTTGAATTATGGGGAGAAATTCCATAAAGAGACTTACCCTTTGAACAATATGACCTAGGACCTGTAGAGCCAGCGTCCTCTGTTGTGTAACTTGGCTGCGAGACAAATGAAAGAGCTCTTGCAGAGAATAACCAGCCCTCTAAATAGTACGGGGAAACAAAACAAAGAAACAAAAAACCCCCTCAGCTACAGGTAAAAACAAGCCCCTTAAAATAAAATTAATTGTAACATACTGTGTAACAAGACAAATTTCAAGCCAATGTTGTTTGCCACTTTGTGGCAATTGCAGAAGAGCTTCTAATCTTAGATGTCACAGGAGAAAATTGAAATTCTTAAGAAAAGGAAGTATGTGCACCTTTTTCCAACACCACAGAACCTTAATAGTATTAAAGAGAAAAAGTCTCAACAGTTTTCTGGAAGTAATGTAGTTAATGCATGCAGACACAACTTGTCTTCAGCAGTCTGTTTCTAAAGAAAAAATACTGCACTTTTTGAAGGGTTTTTTTGTCACTAAAAAGCTTGACACAAAAGGAATCTACCAAATCAAACACTGAAAACAGAAATGTGTGTACTTTTTCTATTATATTACACCCACCTACCTCTGCTTCTTCTCCGTGGTGGTGCAAGCCCAGATGTGTTGGCAAATCAGCATCTGCAGGAATCAGTTCTCCTTTTAAACTGAATCGAGCTTGCATTCCCTACAGCAAAAGGGTGGAGGGAGAAAACTATTATTTCTATTGCTGTCCACTCCACTCATCCCTTAAAATAACACTTCTTACATCACCTGCTGGAAGATGACAGTTCAAAACCTCCTCAGGCCTCAAAATCTTTTTTAAAAAAGTACTCCTATCTTTCCTTTTTTCTCACTTTTACACCTGTTTCATCCCAGATTACAATGGCTAGACTCTTTCACTTTGTAGCTCTCTTGAGTGCTATAGACTGAACTGATCATCTATCATCCCATCCTGTGAAAGAAAATGGAGAATCTTTCAACCTGATGAAATCCTACAGACTGAGTAGCCAGAGGACTCGTTTTCGAAGCCTTCAAAATTGCTACTGCTGAGAAGCATGATCCAGACACAAACATGCAAAGTATCGGTTTCCGCTTTCAAACCTTTTTGGTTTTCTTCTGCCGAGGTGAGGGCAAATCTTTCATCCATTCCAGCTTCTCAAACTCTATATTGTCCATGTGAATCCACTCCTTCCTGGGCTTCACAGGCAGATCATCATCTTTGTGTGGGGAGAAAGAAATGCCAGTCTTACCTTCTAAGGCACCGATGAAGGAAATACTACTCCTTCTTTGCCAAGCTACTTGGCTTAAAGACTGTATCAAATATAAGATTATGTAAAATAAAAAGAAAACAATTTTCAAACTGACTGTTGTCTGATGCATAAACATCAAAGGTTTAATGCTATTTTCATCTTTCATGAGAGCAAGAAGAGGAAGTAAACAGCACTGTAATGAAACTCACATACAAGGCTAATTTAGGAGAACAGTTGAACAGAAGTCAGGACACAAATAAGGCAAAATTATCAGAACCAGTGCAGAAAAAATAATATCAGCCCTACTTTTGAGAAAGCAAACTAATATCATCCAAGAAAGAGAGTGTTAGGGGCGATATGAAATCATTGAAAAGCATTAACACAGAGTCCCAGCAAATTGTCAGAGGCCAGTATGATTTCCACCTAGATAAACTGAAGGCAGCACAATATTTGTGCTTTAGTTGCCTTTGTGATGCTGCTCTTCAGTATCCCTCCATAAAGGCTTGAGAAGATCAGCTTGGGAAGAAAAGATCAAAACAGCTGAAAATTTGCACAGCTTTTCATAGGCAGCTCAGTGGGGAAGCTGGACAGTTAAACAAGAATTTCAAAGGTTCAAGTAATAAAGGAACAAATTACTAATGCAACTTTATAAAGAGTTTTTACTATAAGAATTTGAGAAACAAGACACTTGTGCCTGATATCAGAAGAGTTGCCCTAGGAAAGAGATCAGCATGCAGAAGAATCTCATAAGTGAAGAGACCAGAGAGATATAACCAGGAAAGGTAAGGCTTTGCTAGTAGGATACTATCCCAAACCAGAATGAGATGAGCTAACAAGTCTTTGCTATCTCAAAAGAAAGCACATGTAAGGACAGTAACAGGCAGTCTAAGGGCATGGAAAGCATTAGCATCACTCCTGCTGGAGCACCCCAGAACTCATCTGCATTGCAGCTATTAATCCTACTACTCCGGTCTTCTCTTGCAAGGAACAAGGAGTCCCACTGACATGCTCTTCTTTCATCAGATCTTTTCCTGCTGATAACTGGCCTGATACCTAACCTTTTACTTTCCTCCAATTAGCAGATAAACTTTCAAGAAGGACACTCATCCTCTCCAGAAAGAAGCTTCACCCTTATGATCAATGTGGTATTGAATCACGCAAGAAACCAAGCACAGAGTTATCTTGCTCAGCCAGAATGCTGTTCCACAGAATTTCAGCCAAAGGCTCAGCATGCATTTTAATTGAAGAGAAGGAAAAAGCATCTGAAATGTACTAAAGTGGAATTTTTGTGGGTGGTAGATACAACATGAGAGGAAATAAAATCAGCAGAAAAACAAAATATATTGGTATTTGTAATTTAACAAAATGTTTTCTCTATTAATCACTAAATTGACAGGCTTGAGCTAATCATTCTATGAATAAGATTATGCATGTTACTACCAGCCCTTAGTACTATGATTTTGTCAACAAGAAAAGATGGATATATATTTCAAGGCACCAGCAGACTTACTGACAAATCCCTTTAGAGAAGCACAAGCTGGCAGTGTGAATGTAACATTTGCACTGAACGTTTTCAGACTTGGGTTACATTAAAGGCTACCACCCAACCTCTTCACTTTCTGCTTTGCTTCCCCTTTTCTCTCAGTGATAGAATCTGCTTTTCCATTTGATAAGGTTACAAGTTGCCGGATAAATGCTTCTCCATCTTGTTTCTAATAAAAAGTAGCCTTTTATCTCATTAGAGAGGCAGGTTTGACTTTTGAGCAATCCTATTGCTTTGAGTCATCACCGGAAATTCAACACGACCATTTCTGCTGGGCTCATCATTCATGATGAGTTTACTTCTGAGTAAAAACAGATGCTGAAATCCCAACAAGTGCTAATGTCAAATTCATTTTTACATCTCCTGTTGGCCAGGATGGGCTGCAGGCATAAACTAAGGTATTGGAAAGGATTCCCTTGTTTTTTTAACAGTGTTTCAGCTCACCCTTTCTTTGTTGTTTCAAATATCCTGGGAAAACTCTTTTTTCCTGTGATCTCTTCTATAGGAGGCAAAAGATGTCAGCACACAACATTCTAAACACTGAGCTATTCCCAAGAGCATTACTATTATTACCATTACAGACTGAAAAACATGCATCTATTGCTCTTAGGAGAGGAAAAGACGTCACTTAACCTGGTGCTACTTGTGCACTCAGTTGTTCTGGGACTAAACAGAATTAAAAATAGTCCTTTGGATTAAGATGGATTTGTAGAAAAGTAAAACTTGTGGAGAAACTGCAAAAGGACTGTTCAGTGAAGTGTCTTCCTCAAAAAGAGGCTGAGCTTTACTTCTCCTGCACATGTACACACACACATATACCCTGACAGACTCATCCCTCTCATCAAGAAAATGGTAAATGCTTGTTATTTTTTGCAAACTTCAAGTTGAAATGCCAAGGTGATTCAGAGACTTCTTTAACCAGTCTGCAGGTTACACTGCAACACAAAGGATGCATTAGAAGAGAGGATCAAGAGATGAAGAAAGGCAAAAATTGACATGAAATTGGAAGAGAAGTAGGCTAGGAACGAAAGCGTGAGGAAAATGATAATGGAAGCCTAAAAATCACAACAGAGAAAAAGAAATTGCTAAAGCAAAAATGCAGTGAGGAAAGAGCAGAAGCCTAAAGGGAACACTCTTCCTTTCTCTGCCATGAGAATGTATGGGGTTGCTCTAGATACTGGAGATAAAGCAGCTTCCTCCTCATACAGGCCTCTATTGAACATTAAAGGGTTCTGTCGTAAGAGGCAACAGCTCTGTAGCATTCCACAAAAAGCAAAACATTCTACACCTTACTACTTCCCCCTCCATCCAAAGCACAAAGAAAATAACTCTATCCTGTGAAAATCCCTGGGTGGCTTCTGAGATACAAGACACAGAGTGGGGCCATCAGGAGCAGTGTCACGTTAAGACATACATGCTCTACACGAGCAATTTCCCTGAAGTGAGACTGATTGTCATCTCTGTGCTATCCTGTGAATAAATCACTAACCCTTACCTACCCAACACTCTCTTCTCCCCAGCCAGTACCAGTTAAAAGTAAATTATTCAGGCACCAGCTGAATCTCACTACTACACTCTTCTGTTTTCCTGTTCATATGACTGAACAGAAGACCAATGATGTCTCGTTTAACACACATTTTCCCTTCAGAGGCCTCAGAACAAATTTCAAAAAGCAAGACCTCCTAATGAACAGCTCACTTCCATTATATAGTGTATCACCTTTCCAATCTGTGGAGCCCATTTAGAGATGTTCTTTTTTGAGCCCAAAATATATAATTTTAAATACCATGATAAAATTCAGATTTGGATCATTATAAAGTAGCACAATAATCCAATGTGGATTGATGTAAACAACATACAAATCTTTTATTTCTGTTCAGAAAATTAACAATATGCACTTTGTTTCTTACCCATGATTTCTACCTTCATATTTTCTTCCTTCCTTCCAGGTTCTTCCAGACTTGACTCCTGCATGGAAAGTGATGATCTTACACCATGCTGAATCACAGGCAGAGATTCCACAAACTCCTCTAGTCTGTTCAGTTCCATTTTTAATTCCTTTTTCTGGCCTTCATTGTTACCACGCCGTGATTTCAAGAAAGCAACTAAACTGGGATCTGCAAGTATTGACAAAGAGACAGACAGAGATGTGACAGAAAGTCTCAAAATACTTCATATGTCTATACCTCCTGCTATTTATGTTTCAGTCTTTTCCACGTGTCCTCTTTCTCCAACTGCCACTTCTCTTCAAACTGAGGCACTTCACTGCTTTATGACCTCTTAGGCATTTAAGCTGGTGTTGTGGTTTTAGTAGAAGGGAGGGGGCCATAAAGATAGCTCCTGTGAGAAGTTTCTGGAGTTCTTCACCATTTCCAGCAGAGCCAATCTCTGATGGCTCTGAAGATGATGGACATGTCACTGGCCATGTTTGGGCCAATTAGAAAGGTTAGTTACGCCTCTGTGATGACATATTTAAGGAAAAATCAAAACAAAATGCACACACACGCAGCTGCTTTTAGTTAGAGAAGGAGGAAGATNGGCTGCCGTGGGTGCCTGGCACTTAGCCAGGATCAAAACCACGACAGCTGGGTGCAACTGACTGGTGAGGAGACACCAGAGAAAGAACTGACAAATGTCTTTCAGGGTAGAGTAACCACAAAAATCCTACTTTCCCAGCTTACAAATAAAGGTAATTGCTTCTTTTCCTGTCACTGCCACTCAAATGACACATCCAAACAAGACTATTAACTGTGGAGAGAATTCTGGTCTGTGACTTACACGAGGGGACCCAGGTCTGACAGTCTGCCTACCCCCAGTGTGGTTCACTCAGTGGCATCAATCTGAACACTAGAAGAATACACAGCACAGACACCACAAGAATTACCTCATCTTTACTGAATTGCACTAGAACTGCAAGTCATAGTTCAGATATTATGTTAAAAGGAAACCTTTGTTTGTTCTGAACTGACTCCCCATTCCAATTATGGTCTGCCAACACTGAGAAAACAGGCATAGCCATTCTCTCCATGCTTTGAAGAGTAACGTTTGGGAGATAGATGTGTTTTGATGGATAGATTACATTCATATGGCTCTAAGATCACCATTTTGTTTTCAGATCTGCTACCGAAATCCCACATAACTTTGGATGGAGTGCACTTGATGCCTTAAGATTTAGCTTTTATATTTTTCAGACCCTGTGCTGCTTTAGTGTAACTCTAAAACTCCATATAGTCTGTTAACTCCTGTTCTCACATTCTAGTTAGACACAACAAATCCTCTCTAGGCCTGGACTCAAGGACACCTCGTTGTCCCAGGCCCCAAAGTATGTAAACTAAAGCTCTAAAAGGGGGGACAGACTTGGGGTGAATTACATCATCATCTGAAATTGTAATTGGAGAATTAACCCTGATATGTAAATTGATTAAAACTTATAAAAGTGTAAAAAACTTGAGACCAGTCACCCATCTTGGGTGTAGCCTCTCCCAGAGAGGGCTTTTCTCTGTCCAAGGTGTGCCTATTGAAGGCCTTTCAATAAATACACAGTTTATTCTCTTAATCTTGTCTAGCCTCTGTTCTAGGTAGCCTCTGATCAGGCATCACACTGTCTCCAAATACTCTTCATCTAGTAGGTGGTGTTGGGATGCTCATGTCAGAGATGAACAGTAAGAGATTGTGCATTGTGCCTCAAGAAAGTACAGAAATACTCCAGTAAGCAGAGATATATAAAGTAGAAGAAAATAACACCTACAGTGGTTATTTTTTCTTTGGAGGACAAAGGACAAGCAAGTGAGAAATGCTCTGTACCTGTGATAAGTCATCTCAAAAATTACTCCCATGCCTCTGAAACGTCTGTCTCACACTTATGATTGCTGCACACTCTCCTCAATGATGCAGTTTAAACCTTTCTTGGTGAAGGACAGGCATTCAGCCCAGTCTCATTAAAATATTCCTATTTTTTCTGAATGCAAGCAGACCTCTCACTTTCTCACCCTTCACTGTACACAGCAAGGAAAGACTGTATTCATTATTTCATCATTTCACACAGTGACAAAAAAGTCACTGATGTCGATCTGTGCATGGTATGTCAGAAACAAAGCCTGCCTCTGTCCAGTCTCCATGAACAAAACCAGAACAGTACCAACAATAAGAAACTGCCCAGCCCAGAACTGCATGCCCATTCTCATACTTCATGTCATAGAATATCACCTGCTTCATAACTAAGAAGTTAATTCAGGGACTGGACAGAATGTAACACCCACAAATCATTCACACTCCTGAATATGGAGAAAAAGTCTCCTTAATTCACAGCTCTGTGCCTGTCCAGTTCCTAAATTCATCTGTAAGTCAGCAATTTAGTTTAGCAGTTGCTTCATCATGCATAATTCTCTACCTGCAGACATTCTGGGAATTCCAAAATTACTCTCAATTGCTTTAAGGCCCCAAAAGACTAAAATACCTACAATTTTAATCTACAAGGTATATAAAAATACATTGCTTCAGAAAATATTGTTAAAAATACTTAAAATACATCCCATCCTTTTTAAACTCTTTAAGTATGCACTTCACTAATATCCCAAAGGACAGAGTGGCAGGGACAAGGAACAAAGATCACAAATCAGTCACAAGAAGCAAGTGCGTAAACAGAGTATTTTTCATACACATGCCATTGTTATAAGCAGTGAAACCAAATAAAATAATTGGGCCTCTGAATGAAGGATGTACCTAAACAATCTGGCTACAATTACTTTGTGTAGTTCCTTTTCCACCTTTCCAGTTATACCCACACTGCCTGCAATGAAGTCAAGATCATTAATATGATCTCTAAGCTGAACCCACAAGAGAGTTATGTATCTAAAATGCCACTCACACCTAAATTTGATGGTAGAGGACCTGAAATCATGAGAATTTAAAAAATCCTTGTCTGCCACCTGTATCTGTACATCTGCTCTTCCTGAGCATATAAATTCATCAAACCAACCCCAACAAGTGTTGCAGTGCCCCAGATCACACAAAGCCTTATCAAACATACCACATTCAGTGTTCTCCTCTACCTTGTCATCAGCTGCCAGTGACAGGCATTCCCAGAGCATCACTGTGGACAGGGCTCCAAACCAGAGACCAGACCCCTGCCAGAATATGCCTGTACCCAATACCCTGATAATTGAAATACTTCTTCAAAAAGTCAACGCTAATTGTAAGCTCTTCTGTTCTACCAAGTATAGGTTTGAATTGAAATCTCCCACATGCCCATATGTTCTCCCTATCCGGGTACTGACAATTCTGGTCTGAGTTTTAGGTATTTTGGAGGGGAAAACCAGGGGTTCTCTCTCACCTCAGCATTGTTATGCCACTGCTTTCTTACCAGCTTCAGAGAATTACATTTTAGGACCTTAAACATTTATATGCAACCATGTATTTGGAGTGCAAGGCAATAAAGTGCATAGATCATCTCAACCCACAGCAGAAGGGCAACAAGAGAGGCTTAAGCCAAACCAACCCTCACTGAGAAATAAACACTTTTTAATTTCTTCATACTTAGTTCTTACTCATGAGCTACTGACACGGCATGGAAGCAAGATTGCCGGCATACGGAATGAGCAGGAATTCCAAGCTCCCATCATTGACCCGCGAATTTGCTAAGACTTCAGGACACCTACACATTCAGTAAATTGCCTCATCTCTAGAGCTGACCCTGGGAAGCACATACCCAGCTGAGCCAGAAGTCTTGCCTGCTCCTGCAGGATCTCTTCCTCAGACATGGACTGCAGCTTCTCCAAATTCTCTTTGTGAATAGCTTGAGCTTCCTGCTCACTCTTTTGGCTTCCAAGACCTTCTCCCGTTATGAGACAAGGATGCTGAGAGGTCAAAAAGTCACCATCTTTATCTATAAGACGCAGCAGAAAAAGCAGTTAGTGATCTGTGTCTACAGTATCATGAATAAATCTCAATTCTGTCATTAACAGGCTTAAAAAAATTAAATGGAGAAATTATGTTACTTTGGTAGTAAAGTTACAACAGGAGTAAAGAAGCTTAGTTTAGCTTCAAACCTAACTAAAACATTTGTGCTTTGATCCCATGTCACAACAAACATGTTGACATCATTTCCAGCTTCTTTGGGAGCTTGAGAAGGGATGGCAGGGGAAAGGAGTTCTGTTTCTTTAATGCAAAGAAAAGAAGTGAAGAGAAGCTAGTGAATACTAGATTCTTTCTGTGCCCAAGAATGCCTGAACCCACATTTGTATGTTACCTGAACCATGACCTAGTAAATATCTGCTGAGTAAGACAGAAAATTGAAATTATTAGGTAAACCAACTTCCAGAGTGATACAGGGACAATTCTCAACACAGGCGTGTTTGCTTCTAACCATGTTCTGTACTCACCTTTAAGGGTTAAACATAGCAGAAGTTACAGCAAGGGGCATTTTTCCTATCCTGAACAAAACTGAGTTCCCTTTATCATCTGATCTAAATCCATTTTAAATGTTCATTTCAATTAACAATAGCACCAGATAACATGCTCCTTTGGTCAGTGTGAGACCCTCCAGCTCTCCTGTAACCCTCTACATAAGGACCTGACTTCGCAGCTTTACTGCTTATGTTTTATTCATATGCTCCATATATTGACTTGGAACATCCCTGTGCCCCTAAACTAGCCAGCCCTGAAAGCATCAAATCCCTGTTCAAACAGCAGCAATGACACTCATCATAACATCAGGAAGATTTGATGTCATTTCCACAGCAGTTGTTTTGCATATTGAGCAGAAAGAGATGAGAGGACAGAGTGACCTGGCAAAGGCTTCAGGAAACTTCCCACCACCAGCAACTAAACTAAGGGCTACCACGGACAAACACGTTGTTACAACAAGAAATTAAGCTCCCCCTCTTCTCTTGCTTCTAGTGATCCTGCCACAACAGTCTGGCTGAAGAGGCCAAGCCATTTTGTAATCTGTCGTGCTATTACATTTTAGAAGCATTCATGTTCAAGAGGATCACAGCCATAAGGCTGCTCTATTTCCCTTTCAGATTTCTCAGAGAGAATCACACATGTCCAATTGTAACGGGACATAGAGTAAGCACAGTATGGTGACCTGGATGGCGGATTTGTGCACAGACAGCACACCTGGCAGTTCTCTTACCAATTCTCTCACAGGAAGCAGGGCTGACACAAACTTTAGCCAAACGGTAATAATCTTCAAATTACATCTGCCATCTATTTCAATGTGAAAAAGAGGGTGTCAGGGTAAAACCCAGACACTGGGTGGTCCTAAGCAAACTGGACTGCCTAAGACAACACAAAAAAAAAAAAAAAAAAAGCCTCAAGATGCTGGTAACAGTTGATCTGGCTTCATCTTTCCTTGTCACATTGCTGTCAGACAAGTAACTGCTGAAGGTGGCACTGACTCATCAGCACTGCCTCACAGCATTCCTTATGGAGCAAAGCCACAGTCTCATGGCAGCAGATGTAGTGATGGAAAACTGAGCTTTCAAACATTTAAGTAGGAGTGAGAACCCACATCACAGTGGTCTCAAACGCTTTCAACACAGAACCACCCTCTTCCTAAAATTGTAGAAATCAGTGATGAAACAAGAAAAACTTTACATATAACAAACAGAAAGGAAAAGGAGGACGAGAACCTTGAAAAATAAATCTATTTCCCTGTGTGAAGGAAAAAGGAAATCAGTGAGAAAGCTAACCCAATTTTTAGAATGCATCTCAGAATTTTCTCTTTAGAATTTTTAGTCTGCATCTCAGACCATTTCAAATCATTGCCACAATACAGACATTTCAACTGACCTTGAGATTCCTAAACTGAGGACAACAATGCTACCCTAATTTAAAAATACGGTGCACTGATGTTATGGTTACTAAGGTGATGTAAATACGGTCAGCTGGATAAGCAGAACCTTCTCCACTTACCACCTCTGCTGCTAGAGGAAGGTGCCTCTCCCGTGGATCCCTCAGGATCCAAGGCATCCGGAGCAGCTGATCTTACTTGCATGCACTCGGCAGCAGAGGGAGCCGTCGCTGCCTTTTCAGCAGTTTTTTTCGCTGCCATCTTCTGTGCAAAGATGCTTTTTCTTCCAGATCCCAGCTGCACCTGCAAACAGGGAAGCCATGTGTCCACTCTCCTCTCCAGAGTCTCCCTGCACACCTGCCACTAACAAATGTATAGATCTGATCCTAAAAGATACCCTCAGATCAGACTTTGGGACACGATACAGGGAGGCTGCTGGCAGTCACCTGCCCTTTTCTGTGTATGTGTGACTTTTTTAACACACAGTTTACTGCTACGACAGAGAGACAAAAACATGGATGTTTTTGGCATCTAGAGAAGGAAGATGATTAATTATAAGTGAATTCAAGCAAGGCAAATACACCTAAAATGTCACCAAACACAACAGTTTCAACTTTCCTGCTGCTTGGAAGCTCAGCATAGCTGAATACCTTGGATTTCTGAGTATAAATGGGGCTGTACTTCACTGTGCTCACCACATGCTTGGAATAGGCTTCTTATAAGGTGACTAGTGAGCAGCAGGGTGAAGAGATTTACACAGTAAGAAGTGGGCAAGTGATGCTAAAATAATCTTGGCTAAATTACTGTGTTGCTTGCCTAGGTGATAGAAGGGCATAGCTCTGAACAGCTTTGAATAGGATGCACAGGAAACCCAAAGGAGACTAAGCAAAAAATCTCTTGCATGACCCCAGCCCAGAGAGGAAACTTAAAAGGCAGTCTGAACATTTGGCACTTCTGCATCAGATAAACAAAACTGGTAGTTTAAAAAGTATTACTCTTGCCTTTCAAAAAAACTGTCCTTCAAAATAACCTGCCTCCTCAAAGCAACCACAGCTGTCAATCACATATCAATTCCCAGCATCTGACTCCCACTCAGCTAGCAGTCCTAGCTACTACAGCAACAACCGATAATAGCAGCCACGGCTTCCAGTTTTATAGCCTCAGAAAAAAATTATGTCAAAATCAAAAAAGCTGCAAAAGATAACCCCACAACCATACTTAAATGTCATGCCAGGAGAAATCAGGTGCAACTTCAATATGAACCTGGTGGACAAATTAACAGAGATTGCTCCTCAGAGAAAAACAAACAGAACAGGATCAATTCTACTATTGCACTGCAGATTTGATCCACCTTAGTGAAGTTAGCTGAAGAAGGCTAAACCAAGAAGATTCCAATGTTATTTAACTGCAGGGTATGGAGTACCTACTTGATGGCAGCTTGGTAGAAGAATTCTCTCCTACACTCAGGTGGCAATGCCAGAGATATGTTGAGCTAGTTCATAATCTCCAGCATATCAAATTGGTTATCTTGAGCCCTACCAAGCTCCACTAAGCATTAGACTTTACTGGGAGAAAGTTTAATTGTTAATGAAGGCAGCATAAAACATTTGCTCCTAATCTTACCTCACTTTTTATCTCAGAGCGGTGAAATGTCCTTGGAAACGGGTCTCCCGTGGGCACTGGCATGGTCACCGCTATTGAGCTTGTGTCTCGTTCCTGAAGAAAAAGATTCAAACCCTGCAAAACTATTGCAACAGCCAGATATGTTTGTATCATTTAGCTGAGAGCAGACTCAAAATCTCTCAGCTCTGCAGCTCACATTGTCATCAGCTTCAGAATACCTTGTGCTTATTTAGAGACAAAGTGAGGCTATTTTCCAAAAGACTGGGCTGCCAAACTCCACACATCATGCAAAGAATCAGATAAAGGAAAAGCTAGGCCAGTGCAATGAGAACATCCCCATTAGAGTCCAGAAACTCATACAAATCCACACTACAGCACATGCCTGCGTGCAAGCAGTGTGACCTGGAGGCAGTGGGGGCAGGAGAGCAGGTCTGAATCTATATTTAACGGAGCAAAAATACACCCAAAGAGTTTGGTTTTCTTTCAAGGTGCTCCAGGACACTGGTCTCCAGTGCTGTTTCATTACACTGCAGAAATAAAAAGCAGCAAAACAAAAAACAAACACTATATCATCACACAAAGAACAGACATACAATAATTTTGCTGAAGACTGCTGTAATGTGTCGATCGTGACTCTCCAGTCTTTCCTCTGGATCTTCATCCTCAAAGTGGACACTAGTACTTTTGATCTTGAACTTTTTTGGAGGAGCTGGAGTTAGAGCTGGGAGAGTATCAGGAAAACCTGAGGAGGAGAAGCAATAAGAAAAGAAAAATCAGTCAAGTTACTGCTATACAACCACTATGCAATAGGTACCAGACCAAAGCTTCCTAAAAGCACCTTTTACTCCTCTGATGAGAAACAAAGAGGAGGAAGCAATAAGACAGTTAAGAGTCCTCTATCTCTAACCTGAAGTGTGTAGTGGAGAGAAACATGCTTGAAGATCTTATTATTTATGTATTGGCACAAGGTCTTTCCAAAGAGCTCCATAAACAGTAAAGGGTACTGAGTATTAATGGAAGAGGCAAGGCTGTACAGAAACAAATACTGCCCTTGCAGGTTGTGTTGAGGCACAGAAAAGCTCATTTCCACTGCAAACTGTTAAAAGTGAGGGATTTGCATGAACATGAACAAACTTCTTTCCCCCTGCTATAAACAGATCATATTTCCTCTACCTGGACAAAGTACTGCAAGATTTATATTGTTGCTTTTAAAAAAGCACCTTGTGCTTCTGAGATCAAGTACATGACAAAAGTGTTACAGCTACTGTTGATGGAGAACACAAACGCAAGCCAGATCTGCTGGCTGAAAACTGGAGCTGCTAGGAGAGGTAAATCTCAAAGATACTGAAAACGGGGTCTGGATAGATGGAAAAATAAGCAATGTGTGTCCAAACAGTACAAATTACAGAAAACACTTCTTGCTGGCAAGGTACCATAGACAGCTGATAAATGTGGATTAAGGCAACAAAGGTGGTTCTACTGGATGCTAGTAATATTGGACAAGCCAATTTTCCAAGGCTAAATTCCAAGGCTATTCAAGGAATAAATAACACTGCAAGAAGGGCACAAATGCAAGGGAAAAGCACCATTGGGTTGAGAGGGAGATGAAGGGCAAGCAGTGAGGAACACAGAAAGGCACAGAGAATCTTAGTAATTCAAAGAAACAAATTAATTTACCATCCAACATGACTACATCTTTGCTGTCCTGGAGCAATGTTCTCTCAGCATCTGTGCTCCCTTCCTTCCCTTTCCTCTTGTCTGCTTTCTTCACAATCTTCACTGCAGGTGAAGCTCCGGCTGCCAGGAACTGGTTTTGAAAGCGCAGCAGGTCTGCCTCCGACTCCCCAGGCTTTGGTCTCGACAACATCCTGCCTTCTTGCCCTTGCAGCCCAGCCACACAAGCTTTTCACATAGGACCCAAACACATGGAAAACTGGTAACACAACCGATTTCCTGGAGATAGGATAGGGACAGCATGGGAGAACTACTCATTTTTGTCCCACTCTTATGTTTCTGTACATGCTGCAGATCCCCAATTCAGGATCACCCAAAGACACAACCACTTGAACTAGACACCCACACGAATAGAACCTGGTTCTTCATCACTGAACAACAGACCACTAGACAAGCCCACACGTGGCCTATTAGCCAGCTAGGAGCAGAATGGCATCCAGCCAGCAAAAAGCCAGACAAAAAGTGCATCACTGCCAGAATGCCAACAATATGGTCTTGGATTTGCAAAGTTAGAGTAACATCTTGTCCAAGATAACAGAGTTCACTTGCCCTGTTATCAGTGCCAACCAAGAATTTCTGAGGCACATTATCACATAAACCTTCCCCTCCAGTATACCATCTTCTCCAGATTCCAGCATTAACATCCCTGGCAGGATGCAAGAGTCTGTCTACATAGATTTGAACAATGCACTCACTGACTCTGTT
>VYZT01009082.1:1851-15003 GCA_013400735.1 Pomatostomus ruficeps | reverse complement strand
AAAAAAAAAAAAAAAAAAAGAGAAGATGAGATTTGTATCTACTAATATAAAGACCAAAAAAATGAACTTGAAAAAGCAATACATGCTCTAGTCTTGCTCTAAAAGAGCCATATGGTATCCAGAACTTTAAGTTATGAGATTGTTTATTTATTTAACAAAAAACTATTCTCCAGAGAGTTCCATAGAGTCCACAAAAATCTGATTTGGAGGACTAAAGTTGTTTAAATGCAATAAAAAAAACCCCACAATAAATAAATAAAATATTTACTTTAGATATTTAATAAGAAATTCTACCAAATATCATGCGAGTTGTGGTAGAGTGGTAAGGCTGGCACCACTGTATCATCCTTATGCTCTTATAAGTTTATTAAAAATGAAGAAGACACTGGAAAGTGTCACTTTGTGCTCATCATTTGTCCTGCCCAATATAGAAAATAAATTATTTTATCTTTTGTATGTGGATTTTATGGACCTTAAAGGAAGGAAAAGTTACCATGAGAATGGTTTATTTTTGTTATCAAAATAACATGACTTTGGAGGGAGGAATTTCATGAACAGGTTTGCCAAGTAAGTGCCATATTTCAGCAGTCATTCTGTAGGATCCACATTCATGAGATGCTTCATTTTTAGCCCGGGAAAAGAAGAAATGGTGGAAAAGAGAGACTCTGCCTTCCTTTACTTAGAGGATTTATCTTTATCTAGTAATGATTCTGCCATGAATCCTGGCAGTGAGGCATAAGCATTTTAATTCACTTCTTCTCAGACTGGAGTCCAGCATCTCTGAAATGAAAGGAACAAGGAAAGAGGAGCCACCTTCCTCAAAGTTTATCATAAATGTTATTTATAGTTGCTGTGCTTGTTAGATGCAAAGCTTTTGCAGTGCACAGATGGAAGACCTCTTTATCCTGGTGCATCCAGGGGAACGAGTGCACTGACTAAAGGCAGTCTCTAGAGAGGAGAAAAAAGAAATGCAGAGAGGGAAGAAGTTAAGGGAGGGAGAATATTAAAAAAAAAAGTAAGGTGAAAATTTGATTTGTATAGGAATTTCTTTCTCTTCTGTGACCTCTGAACCTCGTAGGTATTTTCTTCTTGTTGGGAAAGAATATTCAAGTGAGTTTTCCAGCACTGCAGGACACCACCCCAGCAGCCAGCTGCCTATGAACTCCCTTCTCTGAACATCCAGGTACTCCTCTTTCTTTTAATTTCTTTATTTCACACATCATTTAGTGCCTACTGCTAATGCTACAAAATGAGTTTGATACTGATGTCAGTGATAAACCACCCCAAGTTCACAAAAGAACCTGATTCAAAACTGTTATCTCTTCCACTTAAGAAAACAAAACAAAGCAAAGCTCTTCTTACGCGGTATAAATGCTTTTGGGGAAATTAGTCAAATTCAACAAAACTTTTATTGAACTGTGGTGTGCATCAATAGCTCCATGAGTTCAACAGTGGAATTCAACAGGAGCTCTTTTTATTATGTTCCAAACTGGCACTTTTCCCTGGCCATGGGTTACTTTATGGTACTGGACTTAAAGTTGGTGGAACTACACCTTCTACAAGAAGAATGAAAACACCAGAATGTTCATTTTTTCAAGAATTATAAATTCAATCTCTCTTAAATGTTCGCTATACCAAGACAAATCACCAGGGCTTGACTTTGCCTGAATTTGCCCTGAATGATATACACAAAATTGATTATTCTTGCTTTTAATGAACTTTGGATATTTGAAGTACACATACACAGTAGGAATTGTAACTTCTGGAAGAGGAGATCTGTTATCTGATAAGAATAGCTGTACTACTTCAGTGAGCAAAGGGAAAAGGGTTCTCAATTTGTTTTCTGATTTACTTGTGAACTTTTTCTTCATTTTTTCATATGCTGCAGTTTCAGATCAGATATGTGTCACTGAGCTTTCATACTTTGTGTCACAAAACAAGCAGGTTCTCAATATTTTCCTGCATATGCAAAGCCATCCTTTAAGAATCAGAACCCCCCTCTGCTGAGGCCTGACAAACCTAAGCCAGAGTGGTGTCTACTCCTCTCCTTCCCACAATTATTCTGGGAAAGGTAGAATTTGCCTAATAGCCATTATTCACATTTCCTTAATGAACTAACCCTGCTTCTACTGAAGTTACACTAAATGAATCACAGAATATTCTGGGTTGGAAGGACCCACAAGAATCAGTGAGTCCAATGCTCAAGTGGATGGCCCACAGGGGGATCAAACCCACGAGCTTGGCTCTGGGGAGTTTTTGTAGGAAACAAGATCTCCTTAATTAAAAGGAGATACATAAACACATTAAAACAGCCAACCTGCCCTCTAACTCTGCCTCCTTTTTCACAGTGGTTCCCAACCTTTCTCTTGTAAGAATTTTTTGGTTTTATTTGCTTCTCTTGTCATTTAAACGCACACACACACCCACACCCACACACCCACACCAGTACAATTGCAAACCAGAATTTTGCCATCTGGTCCAGCCCAGCACATCTATCTGTAGCACAGCATGCTGCCACTTGCAGGAACTTTGCTTGAGCCAAATTTAGTGGTGTCATAAGTGGTGTAAATTACATGCCAGTAAATCAGTGCAAGTCAGCATGAAGGCAATTTAGATACTAGAAAGTGGAAGTTATAATAGGAAAGGATCCAATTTAGGTATGTAATATAATGGAATGTTGTGTAGCTGATCACTTCGATAAGTTACACATTTAGGCTCTCAAGTCACAGTGTGGAAGGCTGCATCTATTGGTGTTCAACTTAAAATGAGGGTTTTTTTCATACAGAACTCCCAGAAGTGCCATAGAAGCAAAAGAGGAAGACTGTTTTTAATGATGACCACAACTGCAGTCACAAAACAAGGGAACCCAAAAGGAGCTGGATGTGTGGTGCAGGAGCTGTATGAAAGAGTAGGGAAGCCTTGTTACGTGTGTTATTTAAAAAGCTAAGCAGATTGTTTGACCTTACTAATCTGCTGATGAATTCTGCTTTTCATTTCCAGTTGAGAACTGTCCCATGATACTGCTTTATGCTCTTAAACTCATCGCTTTTGCACCTACATTTAAACTAAAAAGTTATTAAAAGAAAAATAAAAATTGAACAGACCAGATTAGCACACAGTATGTTAGGGTTCAAACCCAATGATTTATTCTGCAAATAGTGGATGTATTTCACCCAGCTTTAGCTCTCTATTCCTCCCCTGAAGGGAAATATCTCTCTCCTGAGGGTGATTCTGCCTCCTTCCTGCAGTTGCCCAAAGCAGGCCCTGCCTGTGGCTGAGCCCAGCTCTCTGCTCATTTCAAAAGCAGCTCCAAGTATGACTTGTTCATGGTGCCTTTCACATTTCCAGCCTGTTCTAACCCACGTTATGGCCCATTTGACAATTCGGTTTGTGGTTCATCTATCCCAGGCTTTAAGAACTGGTAGAAACCCATGGGTTAGGAGGCTGCTGGGCCTGCGTTTGCTGTACTGGGCCAGGGCTCAGAAGGGTGCAGGAGGCTGGGGCTGCATTGGCTGCAAGGTGGAATAACATGAGCGGATCTGTACAGTGAGGCTGGTGGCACTGGGGATCCAGTGACCCCATCCCAGGGCCTTTGTGGGGCTGGTGGCACTGGGGATCCAGTGACCCCATCCTAAGACCTTTGTGGGGCTCTCCCTGCTCCTGTGGCCTCAGGCCCAGCTGGTGGCAGCAGTGCAGGTGCAAGCCCAGCCTGACAAGAGGAAGTAAAGCTGTGGTTTGCTTGGTTACCCCTAGGATCAAGCAGGAATATTCAAGCAGGGCTAGAACTTTTAAAACTCTGAATGTTGTAAGTGTATGCTCCTGCTGATGAGGAAAAAAGTTACTAAAACCTCCTTTTTGAGTGGTTCACTCTTTGATAAGGCAAATATTTCACAGAACAGAATTCCCTATTTGTGCTGCAATTCTGTGCCTGGATAGTAGACATTGCCTACATTCTGTTCTCTGTCCCTGTTTCTGGTGCTATTTGGAAAACACTGCAACTTTGCCCCTAATCTCCATGATTTAGCACTTAGAAATAAAGATAAAAGTCTGCCCTTTTGGGCAGCCAGCTGGGAAAGGATTATCAGAGACTACACTCTGTGAACTACTAGAGTGTATAAGCAGCTTCTTTATACCCTGATGTTTTTATATCATTTATTCTTACCACAGTTTTGTGTGGCAGTAGCAAACTACAAGAAATTTATGTTAAGTTTAGTCTTCAGTATTTAGCAACTTTTCCAGTCTTTCTTTTAAGTGGCACCTTCAGCAAACTGCCAGGCAGGTACTCTGTTTATGACAAGATGATGGAAGAGGAACATGGTTAAAGCCAAATAACAGCAGGGATCCACCTCAGGTGTCATTGTTGTAATGTCTGCCCAGGTGTCTAGTCAAAAAGACCGATTCATTTTTGGCATTTAGCTCTTCTCTGTGAAAGGTCTGTGTGAGAATTCATGATAAATGAGGCTGAGGTTTAACAAATGTTCACCACGAGGGAAAACACAATCTTGTGAGTCAGAGCCCAGCAGCAGGTAAAGGTCAAGGAAAAAATGTGCTTTATTCTGGGAGCTTTTCACGGGCTCACTCAAAAGCTGCTGGTCTTCTGTGGTTCAGCTTTGATATCTTATGCATCTTGCCCTACTCTGTGGTCCTATTGTGGCTGAAGGTGCTCTAATCCACAGGTCTTTTGTCGAGAAAAACGGCCTTGTTGCACAGCTAAAGAAGCATCGCTGCTTAGGGAAGAAAAAAAAAACAGCAAAGAAATTGTGAGAAAAGTGTAATTTCTTCCGGCACCAACTGGTTTCTTGTAAGTCAAACAAAATGAAAACTGGGAAGGGCAGCACTGAAGAGCAGTGCAATGAAGGTGCTGCTGCCACGAGCTCTGGCCCCTTGGCCCGTTATTGTGTCTTTACAGATCCAGTTTCCTCTGTCAGCACACATGGGCCTGGTATACCTGTGAATAGCTGTATTCATTTAATCAGTTTGGCTGTTTTTTAGGTAAAAATATCTGCTGCTTTCTCCCAAAGCCAAGCTTTTTGTATGACTGTCTAAAATGTCTCCTACAAAATTGTGCTGTTTTCTTCCACCATATCAATGTTTCATCTGCTTTTGGTACCTACTTGATACTATATTTTACACAGCTTTTTTCTTTAATTTGGGATCAAAATCACCAGGAAAACTATTAGATTATACTCACTTTTTTTGGTAATTGAAAATGTAACTTATCAGTTTATTAATATGGGAAATACCTAAAATTGGCTTTCTAGTTATAAAAAGAAAAGGCTGAAAGTATAAAATATGAGCAGTGGGGTTAAATGAAATGATGTAGACAAATAGAATAAAATACTAATATTTGTATGCTATCTATACCAATGAATGTAGATTTGGAAGGCTGGCAGCAAAGTACTGTTGATCCAGCTATATGCCATTGATCACTTCAATAGAAATGAAGTTTGGCTGGAAAAAGACCATTGCTCTTGGTGAAAGATGTGATCACAGTTCAATCACAGGCAAAATAGAGATTTTTACTGTTTTGACAACAAAATTAGCACTTCTCTCCCAAAATACTGAATTACAGAACAGAAGCTTGGACCAGAGGCCTCCTCTGATTACCAGTGTGCCTAAATTATTACATTTTCTGACTGTTTTGAATGTCTTCCTGTTCCAAATAAGTCTGTCAAAACTGGTAATGCTTCTGTGAAATACCTGAAGTTCAGTAAAAAGGTATATTTTAATAAAGTCAAAAATTTGTTTTTCAAATGAGCCCTCTATTGATGTAGCAGAGAAAGCAGGCCCAGATTTGTCAGTAATGGACACAATGTTTTCTACCTGAATTTTTCCATATCTTCTACTGCTGTTTACTGCTTGTTAAGGGGTGGGAGAGGGTTGAGTTGAATTTTAGTCTGTTGCATTTCCAACTTCACCAGTCAAGGGTTTCACTGATTTAAATAAATGGAAGGATTAGCTGAAGGTCTTATGCAGATCCATATAGCTGCTTTGAATTCCTTGTGATTGATTCCTGGAATAATTTCAAATAAGTCACACTTGCCTTTGTCTCCCTCCTTCTGCTGCATCTGTTGAAGTATTTAAAGTAATGAAGATCTTATTGGGGCTTTTTCTGAAGGAAGTCCTGGCTTCTGGCATTTTAAATGTAATTTTCAGATTTGCCAGCCAGTATTTCAACTGCTCATCAATATTTGTACATATGACCTGAACTGAACTCAAACATAGCCCGATATAGATTGCTTGACCAGCTCAAGGAGAAATTCTGTTTTTCAGCTAAGTGTCAGTTCTTATGTGACTTCCCCCTGAGGACTGCTGGAAAATGTTATGCTCTGTTCATGCAAGATTAAAAATGTAAATCCCCTTGCCAGTCTTGGGCCATACAGAATGACTGTGGGACGCTGCTGCTCTGATGTTGTGTGTTCAGAGGGCTGCATTCCTGAGCGTCCCCTAAATGGGAATTATCTGCATTGTTTGTAGGGTCATGGGCCAGGGTGGAATGCTGAACACAATCTATCTTGTTACCATCTAATTCGTGTCAATTTAAATGGTTTATTATTTATGCATTGTTGCACACTCTTTACTTACTTAGCTTTGGCTTTTTTGGCTTCTTATTCATTTTTCACAACTTTGGGAAAGGCACTGTGCCTCAAACAGTGCCAGCTATAGAAATGAACCAAGTGCAAGGCTCTCCATCAACAAGCTGATTATATTTAGCTTAGAATATTATTTTTCCTATGAGAAGCCTAAAACTTGCGTATTTTTTTGTTTTATATTTTTTGTTTGCTTCTCTGAGCAAGATTTCTTAAAGAAAATGGAGCTGAGACCATGGGAGTGCTTCAAGCATGAGTTAAACTCCACTAGTAGTGATGTGGTATTTTTTTGAGAGTGGGGAAAGAGGTAACACCTGTCAGCCTTCTCAGAAAGCCACAAGTCTTTGCTCGTGTGGGGAAGGCACTGAATTGGTACTTTAATATCACTGAAGGTGGTAAGTATTTCTGGGAAAAAAGAGTTTATGATCCTGTTCTATTAAGAAATACGGAAGCCTTGCACACTTGGAAATGGGTTTAAACAGAATCTGCTGAGGAAATGAATCAGCTGCTGTAGCTGCCACAAATCCTCTCTGGGAGTGCAATCAACCCTTTCCGTTTTTTGCTGGGTGAGGTCGATCCCTACATCTCCTTATGAAATACAGTACATCACATACTGCTGCCCTGTGTATTTCTGGTCTTAGCAGTGGCTTTTTAATTTTTAGATGTTCCATCTAAAAACCCCAAACACCTAAATGGACTAGAGATACATCCCCAGCAGGTTTAATATAAGCTGGATAACAAAATTCCTAATAGATGTTTGTCCCAAGCATGCTGAGCATCAAGGCAGAGGAGAAAGGTCAGAGAGTTAGAGAGAAATGTAGTCACCATTCGCAGATTCATTTCTGCAATTACAACACAGTGAAGAGAAAATACGAGTTTGCAGAGCTCTAAACATTTGAAATTGATTTAGCCAGAATAAATCCATTCTTCAGTAAGTGCTTTCCCATGTACACGTAAGATTCAAGTTTTTGTGACATAGGAGACAGAACTATAATGATTTAATCAACTACTTTACTATGACTGCCACTCACAAGGCCAAGTTTGCTGCTAGTTTTTGTAATGTCAGTATTTACCCAGTAAGGGCACTGGGGTTGCTAATTAATTGTATACAATAAACACAGACAAGAGCAGCTGCTGCTTTTGATTTTCATCAAACTCTCCACAGATACATGTTGAAAATTATTCCACAAGCACACTGAGGAATTTTATTGCTTTAATTTGTGGGCAGTCTGAGACATCTTGAAGTCTGATTATTTTTCAGTGGGTGGAATAGTCAGCACTGTCTAAAATTCAGAGCTTGACAAGATCGTTTGATGATTACTGGAACTCTTGGCTTGTGATCATGATTTTAATAGGGAACTGCTTAATCAGATATAGTAGTAATTTAAAAATAAAACAAGACAACATCTCTGTCACATGTTTGTTCTTCACCACAGTTCCATATGTTTACTCTTGCTCTCAGGGTATGCACACTTTAATCTCTGCTTGTGGTTTTGTATCACGGACAACAGCAGTCACTTTATGGTGCAGAGTAACTTTCATTAATTAATTTTCCTTTTCCCAAGTTCCATTAGGACCTGTCAGTGCTACATTTGATGCTTCAGTGATGAATCATTTTCCCCAGCAGGAATTGGAACAGTCCCTATTATTGTGTTAGAAGTGGGCTGGCTTTGCTAAGGTCTGTTATTGACCACTCCAGTGAGATCAGGTGCTGAGCTTTGGCATCATGCTGAGGTGAGCTAAGGCTAAGCAAAAAAATCTGCCTTGGCTTCTGACAAAGTGAAAACAATGTGGAAGTAATTTTATTCTATTAATTAATTCTGATTTTTTGAGGGATCTAAAATTAGAAAAGCTTTGAGGTTCACACTGGCAACCTGCTAGAATATGAAGTAATCTAGAGATGCCAGAAATTATATTTCTGGAAACAAGTGTAATGTAACATTAAAGTTTTCTTCTGTTTTGTTATTTTGGCTCCTTGGATTTCTCTGCCATGTGAGTCCTGTCTGGTTAAAGAAGGAAGTAATACAATGTGTACTGCAACTTTTTGTCATAATTATTTTGTTTGAAAGACTTAACAGTGTTCAGACTATTATCCCTGGGGTTCAAATGGCAGCTGAAAGGCCCTGAGCACAGGGTACCTGAGTAAGAGCCTTTGCAGGTAACCTGCCAGTATTTTGGGTGGCACTGATTTCACTGAGGGAGGTTCCCACTGCAGGCAGTGGAATTTGTTAAGGTTTTCTGCAGAATAGGTGAGAGCAGAGTTCAATGGCTTCAAATTCCAATTATTGGTTGACATCACTTGCTAGAAAAATGTCAGTAACTTCTGTTTTGAAGTGGACTTCATTATCTGCAATATAACTTTTAAAACTGGAGACATGATACACATGATCTTTGAGAAACTTTATCCTTAATCCCCGAAGGTCTCTTCTGTAGATATCCTGGGTTTGGTGTCTGTTGAAAGAGCTGCTTTGTCTTACTGAGTCGCAATCAAATTAGGAAGTGGAAAAGTGTATTGCTAAGGCCCAATGAGGACATTTTATGCAAGTTCCAAAAGAATCAAAATGCTGCAAACAATGAGGTTATACAGCTAAAATCACAAATGATCAGAAGCTCAAGTGCTGAAAGATTGCTGCTGCCTGGCTTCCCGCTGAAGAGTTTATTACTTACAAAAATTGCACTTTTACATCCCTCTTTGATACGCTTCTTTTTTCATGTTTGAGTAGTGTTTACTATTGCCTGGTTCCTCAGCTGTGCCTAACCTTGTCTGAAATCTTTAATGCAGTGGTTCTCACCTTTCTCAGGAAATACATCTCTTAGTTTTTTAACTGTTGATTTGCACCAAGTCCTGGAAACTTTCTGTGCTCTCGCCTCAGCAGTGTGAATTTTCCTGCCATTACAAGTCTGCAACACTAACGTTGCAATCAATCTGAAGTTGCAAGTTTCCACTGATGCTGTGAAAGCGAGCAGCAGGTCACTCTCGTGTCCCAGGAACCTCTGATAAATAAGTAGCTGTGTATCTCCTGCCAGCTTTGATGCTGCGTCACAGGCAGCAGCCGTGTTTCTTGTTAATGCCACCAGCAGTAGTAGTAAAGTATTTATTTAATTTTTTTAGAGCTTAAAGGGTGAAGTCCTACCATACATATCTATAAGCACAATTAACTGTTCATCAAAATTCTAGTTAGAATGCTTAGAACTTTGCTCCATCATCTTCTTTCTTAAAACTCCTTCACCTTAAGCCACTTCTTAGCAGGTGCAGAAGTTTTGCATATCAATCCGAAAGTGTACTTCTGCCTCATTACTTTGCATATCAAACTTATATCAGTCTCAAAATGTCCTTTATATGGAAAATGAGAACGTGAACAGGTCTTTTTGTACTTCCATGGATGAGGCTGGAGAAGGCCACGTGGATTGTGCAGGAACAGACAATTTATAGTTCAGTGTCCTGGGCCTTATAAATAGTTCCAGTTGCATCAGACACAAGTGAGTTTGACAAGATCCTCCACACAGCTCCACAACACAGGGCTGACTAATATCCTTCCCAAACCCCGAGCAGAGCTCCCTGAATATATCACTGGCGTGTGCCGACGTGCTGCTCTGCCATCACAAATGAAGTCTCCTTCAAAGTATTCAGTCAGCACCCTCTCAGCAAGTTACTTTCAGTTTACACCCTGCAGCACTTGAAGAAAGTGTATATTTAGACAGTGACAGAGCAGCAGTTTCAGATAGGCAACTTCATCTTGGTTACTTCCCTAAGGCACCAGATTTGCCAATTTGTTAATGCCCTTCGCCTGTAGCAATTTCATACTTGGTTTGTCAAGCACATTTGTTATGTACGTTCAGGCAAAGACCGCAATAATGAAAAACACCTTATCCTGCAAGTTCTCCTAGCTCTTCGATTCCAAACTTGGAGCTGAAGCTTTTGCATTCTGGCAGTAATTGATATTTAACTCTTAGTGGTTTTTTATCTGAAGTTAGGGAAGATTTGCAAGAGGGGAAAGCAGTGAGGAAGAAACAAGAGTATCTAAGGTTAAGCCAGACAAAGGTCACAGGAAAAGGCAGTGGTACAGACAGAAATACATAGCAGAGAGGAATGTGTTCTCCATTTGGAGTAAAGGTCATAGGGGACAGGAATGTCCCTTTGTTAATAGCTGTGCCTGTGTTAATAGGAATTGTGTAATCATATATATAAACCATATATTATATATATATATAATGTATATTGTAAGTATATATATAATGTATATAAAAATAAAAATATAGTCAGATTGCAATTGCATTTTTGAATTTACTAAAAAATCTTTATTTTGTCCCTCTTTGCATTCAAAACAAAATGAATAGGACAGGCTTTCAGTGGAGGAGTAGCAGGCTTTTGGGGTAGTGAAATCACTGTGAAATTGCATCAAAAAATGGACTGGTTTTAGTGTAGTGACGTGAGGGTTATAACATGAACTAAAGCCTTACTGATGTCAGAGAATAGGCACTGAAGGAAGCTACAGAATTGTTCGAACTGGGGCCACTTGCTTTTTAGCAAAGGCTTGTGTCCAGCAAGGCTCAGCCTAATCCATTGGTTTAGGAAATTTAGAAAACGCATTAAAATGAGTTAATTCAGCATAGAAGAATATCTAATTCTCCTAAATCTTGACTCCAGAAATGGTAATCCAATAATCAAGACCAGATTTGTGGCATTTTACCAGAGTTTACAATGGATTAGTCCATCCCTTGAATGCTGCAGAGGAACAGCTTTTTCCTAGGAGAGCAAACAGGCCAATGCTCTTTGCCAGGAGTTTTTCTGACAAGCTTCTTTGGGGTTTTTTTTCCAAACTTTACTTCCGGATAAATTGTGAGTGTGCTGACCTCAAAGAAAGTGAGGGACTCTTGAGATCATTTGGAAAGAAGATTGTAAACTGGAGCCTGGCAAGCAGCACTCCCTGTGTCTGTCCTGGCAGCGGCGACATCCACAGCACCGTGTCCTGTTTGTTGTTTGCTTGAAATGTGCAAATGTTTGGAACAGTTTGTTTACACAGTGATAGAATTTTTCTGAAGCAAGGATTATCCCAGCTGAACTGGTCTAACACAGACCAGGGATATTTCTGGAAGTGTTTTGCAGTCTGCTTGGGAACTATGGATCTAGAGATAAGTTAAAAGAAATTAAAGGGAAAAAAAATCTATTTTAAAAGAATAAAAGCAATCAGACTCACTACTGAATGAATAGGCTCAGGATGCAGAATAAGTAATTTCCGTTCCTCCAGCTCAGTTATTGCTTTTGGTTTTCTTGTCTGTTCTATAACAATCTCTCCTGAGAGTTTTACTATCCTATGAGCAGCTCTAGTTGCTCCCAATATTCAGCATAAATGTGCATTTCCCTTCCCAAAGCTGCTTTCTGCAGGTAAAAGCCTGCCTTGAGAGCAGCTGTTGATATTGACTGACATTAGTGGATTCAGACATGCAGCCCATGCTCTAAATGACACAATAATAGTGCCTCATCTGCAGCAGAGCAGTGTTACCAACATTTTGAGAATCTATGAGATCCTGATATACTGTTTATTTTTTGGAGAAAAATAGCTCCTTGAAAAGCTCTTGGGTCCAATTCTCAGCTGGTTCAGCCCCATTTCATTGATCTTAATGTTTCAGAGGGAATGGGAGCTTTGAGACACTGACAATACAAATCATGGTGTGCAAAGACTATTCCAGATGAGGCAGTTGTATAAAACAGGTAAATGAAATATTGCAGTGGCTAATTATTCTGTTTGAAAATTCCATTTTTTCTTACACAGTCACTTATTTAACATGCTGTTCCCCTTTTCCCTCCTTTTCTTGAACTTCCCGACATCCTAAAACTAGTCAAATATGCTTGCAAACGCATGGATTCAGAAGAGTTGCCTGGTTATGGTCAAACTGCATGAAAATAAGAAGAGAAGCTGGAAATGCTGACAAGTGATGTAATAGTCCACTTTTTGTAACTCCCATTTTACAGAAGGCTCAGCCAGCACTGGATGCACTGCACCAGCTCAGAACAACCCCTGAGTGAGGCAAAAAAGATCTCACGTGCTGAACTTTTATTTCTTAGCACTTAATCAACTAAAGAATATTAAGGCAAGCTAGAGGAGACAATTTTACAGCTGCTGTTGGGGTGGTACGTATAAATAATAAAGGCTTGAGAGCCCCAGAATGTACCACCGAAGAAAAGGAGTTCTGGTGGAGGGCTCCCAAAACTAAAGAGCTCCCCCCAGAAACAGACGTCACAATAGTTTAACCCAAGTTATGACAAGTCTACCCCCAAGTCCCCTCATTGGATACCCAGTTGTCAGTTCATTTCTATATACTCCCCAAGTTCTAGTAAGTTCTCCGTTATTCGGTTGGTGATTTGTTCTCCCCTCTTGATTCTTCACTCTCTCCTCCTTATTCCCAAAGTTCTCGGCTCTGTATCCCTGGACTCTCCTTAATTCCTCCCCTGTACCCTCACCTGACTGGCTGTTTATTCCCCTTAAAACCCCGTGTCACAAGCGGCTCGGGGCTCCGGTCCCTGAGTTCCCACTGTGGTAATAAACTGCAGTACGCTCAC
>VYZT01009076.1:45349-66404 GCA_013400735.1 Pomatostomus ruficeps | reverse complement strand
ATCATCATCACTTGGAAATCAGCTTTTAGTTGGCACATGTGGAGGTCAAATGTATTTACTTCCTCCTCATGTACTTTCAGTTGTGTCTATTTTTGTCGTGTATTCTGGGTTTTATAAACCGTGGAGACAAGCCATAGCCAAACAGAGTAATTTGAGTTGTAGCCCAAGAGTCCCACATCTTCCAAGAACACTTTTCTTCTACTGAGTAAGGTTGGTTGCACCTGGACAAAAAACAAACAAACAAAAGAAAATATTCTTAATGTCTGACCCAGATGTGAACCCATCCTTGTATCACATAAATAGTTTCCAACAGATAACCTAAAAGAAGTAAATTCTCTTATTTTCTGCTTTTTTTGAACACAGGATTCAAATACAGTTTGACACTGCCTGGCTTCTCACTGACAGAACCTGACAGTTGCAATAGCTGGACTGATCTTGAACAACTGTGTAGGGGTACAGTGGTTTGCTTTTCTTTGCCTTCATCAAAAGTGGGCAAAGTGATATCAGAGCTAACAGATACGAGAATAACAACCCGTGCATGTTCAGCTGGACGGACTGGAAAGAGAGTCAGTGAACAGCATTTAGCACTGAAGTGGTAAGGTGTTCAACTATTTCAGGAACACTTCCAGCTAAAGGATATTATTATGCCAAGGTCTCAGTATTTGACAAAGAGGAACTTTAAGTTACATAACACTGTTCAAATCCTCGTTCTTCTATCCTTGGTTTTACCATTTTTAGAAAGCCCTGTGGCAAGAGAGACGTTTCTGCTCCTTTACAGAACCATTTCTGGTCTACAACTGCAAATGTTTCAGGACACAGGCCTTACCATACTGCCACAGCAGTATTCCTTTTCTCTGTGTTAAAAGTTGCTGCACAGATTGATATTCCTATGCAAAATAGCTGTGACACCTCAGCACCGGAATTTCTAACAACAAAATAAGGTTCTCTTCCTGTGCACACAAGGTAGCTCTTGATCCCTCACATGGCCATGGCAAAAAAACCCACCCACCAACCACTCAAAACCCCAATCCTATGGCAGTGCAATCATGTGTTGAGATCTGATTGGAATAGGCGTATTGTTAGGTGTGGAAATCCGTAATTAAAATAAGATTGTGAGAGCCTGTTCCTACTTTTCTTGCAACTGTTACATCACTTTTGAAGAAGTCACCAAAGTTAAGGAAAGGGATTTTATTTCCAGGGATGAGATGAGAAATTAATTTCTCATGCTCCCACCAGCACAGCAAGCCTGCCTTGGTTTCCTTCAGGATATATGTTTTAGTGAACACACATCGCCACAAGTGTCACAACAAAAGCTACAAATGCACTTTTATAACTGGTCTTGTTTCTGGCTTTGAGATAAAATTGCAAGTTCTCCTTTCTGCTGTGAGAGCACAAGTCATTTTTTTTATAACACCAGTTTTACCAGGCAGCAACATTACTTGGCATCAAGCACCGTTTTAGAAACTTCAAGTGGTGTTAAATATGACATCTAGCATTTGCTGTTTGCATGACTTTACCCTTTTTATGGCAAGCTGAGTTAATGCCAGCCCTGCACACAGGAGGAAGCTGGCTCTAATGGGGTGCATATGTGTGGTGGGAGAGCCGTGGCATTATATAATTATCATTATCATTGATAGCACTTTCTATTTCCCTAAGTGATGCTTGTACCTGGGCATCAATGTAGTTTGGTTTTGCACATGAAAGTGAATTGATGGGAACGTAGGAAATTCCTGCCCAGACAGACCCACCTTTTTTTTTTTCCTTATCCAGTGGTGAAGAAACGCTTCAAAGCACACTTCAAAGAGCGTTTGTAAGCCTCATAATGGACAGCTCTGCAACAACCTGCTCGTAGCAGCAATTTAGCCTTATACTCTGGCAGTAAGTGGTTGGTACTTTAATGACCCAATCGTTCAAAGCACTTAACTGTGCTCAAACTTTGAATAACCTCCTTTGCTTCAATGGGGCAACATGCATGCTGACTTCTAACCACATGCTTAAATGGTTTGCTGGGCCAGGGCCAGAGAGTTCGGCATCTGGCAGGATCAAATATTAAACCTTGTGATATTTTGTATTTCTTCAGGATATCCATGCATAGATCTATTTTATGATCATGCCACAGCTAGAAAATCATACAAGTTCAAGCTTTTTGAAGCCCTTTGTTTTGAGACTTTAGAGGATTGGAGAATTTTTTTGTATTGATTACTTATGTCAGTGTAATAATTGCTTACATCACATTGCAATTTCCTACTCTATTTTATTTGTTGTTATTGTTAAAACAAAGGGACAGAGTGGAGTTGTTTGTTTTTTTTTCTTTTCCCCTGGTAAAAGTAGGGAACAATTTCAGTGAATTAACTGTTTCTAGCTACAAGTTTTAAACTGGGTTGGGTTCATGCTAATATTGTCCTGACTTTATAGCTGTGGAGGTAATCCACAATCCTGGTGTGACTGCCCTCAGTTGTTTTACTCCCAATTCCTTCTAGCTGTAGTTCATTATAAAACTTTGATAACACTGTATTAGAATAAAAGCATCTGCAGCCCGAATCAGTATAAATAATTCACTACAAGAGATCACAGTTTGTAAATGATGGGGGAAAAATGAATTTGTTTTCTTATTTTCACAATATTTTTTATAAATTGTATTAATAAGGAAAAAGGAAATTGTGACTATAGAAACTGATGAAGAAAAGAGAACTAAGAAAATTAATTTTTTTAATATTTAGTGTAAGTATTCAGCTTCTTTAACAACTATCCCTGAATGGCTTTCAAAACCCACTGAAAAAACTTGATTGGGCTCTACAGAATATGAATTAAAACTCAGGAGTGGATATGTGCTGATGCAGTTCTACAGTTAAAATTTCTCTGTGTCTTGAAGGAAGTGAAATAAATGAGTAGAGTTTGGAGGAAATGATCTCATCTTAGGCATCTGAATGTTTGTTTGCTAGTTTGGGGTGTAAATACGCAGGTGTTTGAACCCCACTGTGCTGGATATACAGCCCTGAATTTGTTCATATTGGTATGCATCAAGAATAACTTTAGAGGAAGCCACAGAATAATACCTGTGTCAAAGACATGTTTGGGGTTTTTATTTGTTCATTTCAATTAACTGCTACCCTGCAAATTATCATGGGGAAGAGCAGCTGCAGGGACAATTGCAGCGTGTATTGCATTTCTTAGAAACCATTAATGTATGTGTGGGTTACACGAAACATTTTACATGCAATTTATGGAGAACGCTCAGTAGTGTCAAGAGTGTTACTGCAGAATGCTGACATTTTAGTGTTTAGAATTGCTTTGCTTACTTGTGCTAAATTTTGAATAGATTTCGCCTGAGGTGCATTAATCTAAAGTGATAGCTATTTAAAATTTTACTAAATTTCTGTCTTCATCAGTATGTCTCAGTTTATACCTTTGTTGAATTTAAATTTATTATGTAATTTAATGTCTCTTACAAAACTGCAAACTGTGCAGTAACCTTGCCATGGCTTATCTTTGAGTGTCCATGAAGTTTTTGTAAGAATATTGTACTAATTCAATTTTGTAAAAGTAGGATTGTGATGAGTATGTTTGTAAAGATATTATTTATTCCCCTATAACATGAATATTTATTATCTTTATGCAGATAAATATTGATGTCTTATTATTCCATAGCTGTCAGCGAAGCTGTTGTTATGAGTTGCAAGGTCTGACTCAGAAAAGCAGCGACTCCCACACAATGGTTGATACTGTGTTCTCCTAAAAATTTAAATGTTGTTATTACTTGGGATGGGAGGAAGGAGCCATGCAAACTCTCTTCCTTTGCTTTTACCTCTGACTGGGGAGATGGAATTTTGGGACCCTTGGTTCAGCTGATGACCTGTTTATGTGGTACTGCTTGGCCAAGTTACTTCACTGTTCTGTGCCTTAGTTTTCTCACTGGTGAAACAGAAATGGTGATGCTTTACAGAAATCACAGAAACCTTAGGAACAATGAATTTGTTAGAAATCCACAGGTCTGTGTTTGGGCAAGGCTCCTGTTAATGTCCCTTGGGCTCCAGATCAGTCCTCACAATTGTCCAGTATTTTTACATTATTTTCTTTGCCAAGAGCGGCCTGTTCTGCTTCTGAAAGTGTAAGTGGGTCATGAACCCAAATGGCCAGGGCTGAGAACAAGCCTTGCTCTACCCCGAGCAAGAAGACTTTTTTTTGATGGGTTTCTTCGTCCTAGAAGGAGGTGATGAGAGGATGAGGAGAGCACAAAAGGTAAGAAATTTGGCACTTCCCTTGAAATTTGTAGGATACTGGTGCTGCACCCTCTGTAGCTGTGGGACTCTTTGCTTGGTCTGTACTAACTAAATTCACTTGAAGCCCCCAGTGACAGGCTGCTTCGATATCATGAGGCCCTGAATGTTCATTTTGGGGTGTGCAGGCTCATCCCTTCAGACGCTGGCCAAGTTACTTCACTGTTCTGCACCTCAGTAATGGAGCACCCACACCATGTGCAGACATGGCCAGGGCTGTACTTCCAAGGCTGCGGGATCAGGCCCTGCGTGCTGCTTGTGCCTGGTGACAACCTCCATGGTCACACACAACTTCTACCCCGGAATAACCACTCAGTGCTCACAGTTATTATTTTCCCTACCCATTTTGGATGCAGCCTCTTCACCAAGAATGCTGCATTATTAATTCTCCTTCAAAACCGTGTGCATTTATGGATTTGACCCCTACCTCTCTCTTGCCCAGCTTCACCTGGTTCTTGGTGAGACCAAGCATATAAACAATCAACATTTTCTCTCTGCCCAGTTAAGAGCTTTACAGACTGATGTTTTTCAAAGCACTTGCACTGTTTGTGGAGGCAAAGTATAGGTGCCATGGGCACCTCTAGCAAAGCACTTGGTGGGCTCCTCCACTTCTGTTTTGTTCATTTGGGCAGCCCATGCCTTGCACATCACAGCAGTAATCCTTCCCTCCCTTCCATGTGACCTTTTCTGAGCTGAACAGCTTGTGACACTCATTTTTTTCATAAAAATGCTCCAAGAGAAAAATCTTATTTGAGAAAAGTATGAAAGAAAGGGCTTACATGGAGAATGAGAAAAAAAATGGTGTCTGTTTTCCATTTAAACAGTCTGTAGATTTATTTCTGTATATCAGGCTATTTACTTAATTTAGGCTCATAATTGGAGCACTTTTCTTCATCATTTACTGTTCATCATCAATAGAATTTTAATGTTTGAGAGTATAGGTAATAATTGTTTTTCTAATTGAACCATATTGAAAAGCTAATAATCCTCATTTAGGATTTTTAACTGGTGCATAATTTCTGGTTTTGATTGTGTCCTGTGGTTAGCACGTGTTAAATTTGCCGGGGAAAGACAATGCTTTGTCTTCAGTTGTATTCATCCTTGTTTTATTTAGTACATCTGGAAATCAGGCTCTACATTGCAGTTATTTCCCCATCTCCTTCCCCTGTTCTCTTATAGGACGTAGTGTTTCGAAATGCAGTTTCTCCCCCAAGTGTCTATCCCAGTCTGTGGTCTATATATAATTTAACATAGATCAACAACGCATTTCTAGGACTATATAAATACTATTGTAACATTCCAGAGGTGAAATCATTTATTAGAGAGTTGAGAAATTTTAAATTATTAAAACTTTTTTAAAAGCTGGAAAGAGAATAGCAATTTTGGTTGCTGTTTTCTGAATGGACAGCAGATGGTGCTTAACAAATATGCTTTACAAGCAACGTCTGCAAACAGCTAAGCCTGGCAACTTGAATTTCGATGGTGCTTCCCACTCTTTTCAAAGAAGCAGTTTGAATGCAAGGCCCCCAACAGGGTTGACTTACATCAAGGTACGCAATGTGCACAATGTTCGAATGGTAGGGATACAGCAACAGCTTTCCTAAAAAGGTCTCTCATGTGCTATAAGGAGCTATAGCTTTGGAAAAGAGTTAGGCATTAGCAGGATTATTTCACTCGTGATCGTTGCCCTTTTCCTCCAGGCTCATTGTAATTCACTTAACTAATGGGAAGGATCCAAGCCCCCAAGCACTACTTTCCACATGGACAAAAGGATATGAAGAAAATGGTGTGGTGAGACCTAGTCTGAAGGCGCTGAACTCTCATTCGCACACCTGTCAATGAGAGAAGTTACTTTTCCTTCTGGCACCAACAGACGAGCCTGTGCTGTGGCTCTGGGTAACCCTTTCCTTGCGTGGGTGGGACCTGTCTCGGGACCAAGCAAGAACTGTGTCACTGTTTCCCCTCTTGCTGTCTTATTAGCAAGATGAGGAAGGTGCTGCAATTCTGAGGTGATATTTACCTTCTGCAATGTCAAAACCTCAAGATTTATCTATAATAAGGCAGCTGTCATTATAAAGAAGCATAAGCTAGCTACCATGAGCCAAGGGAATAATGTGAAGGGTGGCAATGAGTCAGAAAGCTACAGAGGATTTACTGACATGCTTAGTAAAGTTTTAACTGATCTTTGTTATTTTTAGGCTTGTTTTTTTTTCTTCCAAAAGCATAATTTCCTTTTAAATGTGCATTTTTAAAATTACTGATTAAAGGGCTTACAAGGAACATCTCAGAGAGGGAAATTCCTCCTGCACAAACATTGATAAGGTATGAACATAAGGAATGCAAACATTTGCACCAGTCTTTAGCAGTGGTGTATCAACCCCAACCTTGTTGGGTGTCTTCTGAAGCCTGGAGGGTACTTGTCTGCAGACTGTGGGTTGTAGTGACAGCCAGCCAGCCACGCAAAACCCATTGGGAAGACATTTCATGCTCACATAATTGGCCTAAAATCTCCGGAGTTACTCTGATTTTCAGATGCCCTGCTTGCCTGCTAAATAGGCAGTCACACCACAGTGCTGCTTCAGTTTCTCTGCAGAGTCAAAACTTGATTTCCTGCTAGAACTGAAACAACTGGCTGTCCATAGGAAAACAATAGATCTTATGGGCAGCTGTGGGGGATGAGTCCTTATCCTTGCCTACAGCAGTTTTAAAGGCAAGCCAGCCTTTAAGTCAAGTTAATGCAGCTGCAGGCCAAGTGCCGGTGTTAAGACTCCTTTAAGAGCTTAAGCACATGAGTTGGGTCCTTTTCCAACACATCTGCATAGGGATGCACATGATGACCTGCCAGCTGGACTTGGATGTAGAAGTCTCACATCTGCAGTAGATTTACTGGTATTCAAAACCACAGTGATTTCAAATACAGACCTGACCAGGCTAACTTTGCACAATGTGCGGTGCCATGAGACGTTATGAATCATGCCTACTAGCCCATGTGGGGGAGAAAAACCATCAGCTTTGCTGTTTGATCCCAGTCAGAATCCAGGTTTTAGCACAAAGGTGAGTGGTCCATTACTGACTCAGAACCCCTGAGACCTGAGTGGAAAAGCTGCCATCAATTCAGCAAAGAGGCTGAAGACCTACCAGGACCTTACATGTGCAAGCCTTGTGAAGGGGCCCTTGTTCCTTGCTGCGGGGCTGAGGAGGGGATGAGGATGCATCTCTCTGGCATATGACGACATGATTGTTTATGGGCAATGGGAAATGATGTGAATTTATCTGAGGTGTTGCCAAACAGAAATAGCCAAATTCTCTCTGAAACCTTTACAACACCAGACAATTAAAGGAGCCTCTGTTTCCTGAGCCTAAGAATATTTCGAGGAGTAAGCAATTACAGCCAGGATTGCTGGGAGCCTGTGTGCAACTTAATGTCTGTTTAAGCACCATCTGCAGCTGTTGGCCCACCTTCTCCTTTTGTTTAGATTTCTATTCTCCACAGGCTGCTGAAGCAATAATCAATACTGCTCTCATTTTAACTCGCTTGCCGCTGAGAAAGCCAAGTCTAATATTGAAGTTTCTAAAAACAAACTTGGGCAACAGACTGCATTGTTTAAGTTGCTACTTCATTACAATTGTAAAGCTGTAGGAAAAAGATTAATTGATATATTAATCTGTCACAAATTAACAGCATCTACTCCCCTTTCGTCTGACCCATTTTGTAGAGTACTGGGTAAATGCCAAAGCAGACTGTGAAAGAAATCTTTTATGAGCTTGAGTAAGAACCTATGATTTACCCAGTCCTGAGAAGGGTGCGCTCTCAGGCATGGAGTCAGGTCAGGCCAAGTGTGTGTGCACATGTGTGGTGTGTGTGCACGTGTGTGTTGCATGTGTACCTTCAGCTGGGATGGGTGAAGCCAGAGAAGCAGGGTCACTGTGACTGTATCGTATGATATTGGATGCATTGTCCATTTTAATGGTGAAGGCAGCTTCTCCTTTCCTCCTCAAATCAGAATATTCCTTTTTGGTATGCAGAATTACAATGTTTCCCTCCTGCGAGTGCTTGAGCCAAAATCCTCCTGGCTACTTCTGTCCCTACCACAGTTGGTAATGTCTTACTGAGAGCTGATCAGAAATGGAGATTTGGCTCTCCACAAGCCTCCTTCAAGGGATGGTTAATACTAAAATAACATTAGAAAAACCACTAAGCAAATCCCTGAAGGAGCTAAAAGGAACAAATTTTACTGCTGTATCTACTAGCACCTGATCAGAAATTGTACTCTAAAATTTCATATTTAGGAAATTTCAAAGCTGCCATCCAGCTGAAGAGAGGTGTATTCACCACCACAGTTTCCAGTGGGGGAAAAAAAAAGAAAAATTGAAAATGAAACCAAGCTATTTTGCAGCATCATTTCGAGTCTAAAACTTGTCCCCTTAGCCAGGGAAGAGTATGTTCAGACACTGTGAGAGGCAAAAGTGCTTGTTTGCAGGTGAAATTTAGAGAGGTGTAAAGATGTCCTGTTATTTAGAAGATTGGTCGCTATAATGCTGGCCGAAATGTAGCTAGGTTTCACAAGTTTGCGCTATTTTCTCGAAAGTCGAAATAGTAATGTGGACTTGGGTGTAATAAGGGTGTCCTCAAGAGCAGAAGGTATTATGCCATGTGATTTAAAGACGTAAGAGCTGCTGTTTCTTGTTTTTGGGTTTCACTCTATGAACTGCACCAAGCAAACGGAAAGAAAGCAACTGACGTCAGTGAAGGTATGTAAGTTTAAACTCCAAAAGACTTGGAGGTGTATGATAGAAATAAATTCTTACATCTACTTCTTTGAACACTGAACTGGCTCTTGGGGTGTCCTGTAAGGCTGTAGGTTGTTCATGTCGCACTGTATGGACACAAACACACGTAGCCGACCAGGCCGAGGAGCCAAAAGGAGAGCTAAAAAAGAGAGCCAAATGAGAGAGTCAAAAGAGGGTCCAAAGAGAGAGGGCAGAACCTTCTGACTTTTATTTATATGTTTTTAGAAATCACTGTGGATTGGAGGTAGAAATTACCACCTCTCAATCACACTGGTCAAAGGACAAATCTATCACATGTCTCCGCCTAGGAGAATGGAATGAAAACAACAAGGACAGTTAGCAAAACCATGGCCATGTTTACAACAGCATGCGTGAGAAAGTACTACAGCAAAGAGAAACATTGAAAAACTGCAAAACTCAGGACAACAGTAGGTAGCTGCCATTCAGTCTACATTCAAGTTCAGCTCTTACTGGCACTAACAGGTATGCCTCGTACTTTTTATTCAGAGAAAAGAAAAAGGCAATTACAGATCTTTGTTTAATTTCAATTGGATCAAAGGAAGTCACTGTCCCAAGGCACAGAGTGGAATGATTAAGGTCTGAGCAGGAATTCTGCGGTGGGTGCTTTCAAACTGGCTGCAAGGAAAGGGACTGGGGCACTGTTTTCTTTGTGGTTGTGTGTGACAGGAATCTGAAAGTGAGTGAACAACAGGCAAAGGCAATGTGAGAGCAAGACTGAAGAGAAATCTTGACTGAATTGTGTTTAAAATAACTGCTTTCTGCTGTCTGTGTTTGTAAACAGGACTACAGAATCGAAAACAGCAGCTCGTTACTCCAGCCAGGAAAACATGTCCTACCCAAGCAATTTCTGAGAAGGTTCCTGTTGTGGCTAAGTGCTTATGGACTAGTGCTTACAAAAGCAGGTGTTTAGACTAGATGTTTAGTAGCACAAATTCACATCATGTGTTTCTTGCACAGCTCCAATGAAATACTAGAAACTCTACCAGCCTCTATCAGCTGACACATTCCTTTGGCTCCTTTCCTTAGTAACCAGAAAACCATCTAGGGCCCCATCTACACCTCATAAATGCACCTGACCTGTCAAAACAACGACCCTCTCTCTGCAAGATGTACATTGTGATCAGGAATCAGTAGAAGAACAATAGATTCAGGGCTCTGTTGTTTCACGTTTCTTCTACAACCCTCGCAAGCACAGGGCTTCCTTTCACAAGGAAAGGAAAACTTGTCCTTTCTGTTTTGCGTGGTCTCTCAGTAACTCCCATCACTCATTGACTGCTGTGACTGTGTTTGGGGTTCACTGTCTGTGATTCAGTTGCACAGGAGGAAGATGGAAGTGTAGCTCTCTCTGATCAATGCTATGTAGTGTCCGCTGTGAGTTAGACATGACTGCTTTGTGTCAGTACCCTCTGGAAAGACCCTGAAGAAACTGCTCCAGACTTTCCTTTGTGGTTATCTATAAGCAGGACAACGAACAGGACAGAAACAGATGTCTTTAAGATTACTTTCCAAACTGAAAGGTCTCCAGTTTTTAGAAAAGTCAAAGTTATTAGTCAAATAATCTATTTGCATAAATCAGTAATATTGACTCCTCCTGACATTTCCTGGCTTAAGGAGCTGCATTCCATTGTGAAGGAAAACAGATACAAATCAATCTTTAAAGCAGCCCAAAACAACCAGCCTGGATCTGGACACTAGTCTCATGAGAACTTAATTGAAAAATCCATCCTATACTGCTGTGGGATTGACTCCCTAGAGGCTCTATAGGCAGCTCTGAACCAGAATCAGGAAGTTTAGGTCCTGCTCCAAAGCTGCTCTCTTTACATGTCCCTGTTGCCATACCACACATGTGCAATGTGCAAACCTCAGATTATTCTCAAACCTGAGATCTTTGCTAAAAATGTTAACCTAGTAGCCATAAAAAGTGTGTCCTATTCTATATCAAGTTCCTTCATTCTTGTATTGCAGTACTTCTGAGCAGCCACACTCACCTACTTGAAGTCCTGAGCCTCTTCCAGAGAGTCCAGAAAGTCTAATTCTAGACAGTTTACTGAAAAAAGGGACAAAAACTTTTTACAGTTTTGAGGGTAATTCCATGAGAAGAGATTCCAGAAATTTATTACAAGCAATGTCTAAAATCTAGGACAATGCCAAATGATCATCTCCATAGAGGAATGAGAAATCTTATTAGAATGACATGAAATATTGACTACAAACACCTTGTGAATGTATTTCCTCCTGTAAGTGTATGGGCAAGCTTAACTGAAGCTCTACACGGCAGCTGCATTTTTTGGTAGGAATTTGTAACTCATGCTCTATTGATAAATTACCTATACTAAGAGGAAATAAACCAGAACAATTTTCAGTTGAACCATAAGCTACTGATAGTGCATTACTAAAAAGCTATATACATTGCTTAGAGCATTTAAAATAAAAATTCAAGGATTTTTTTCATTATTTTGAAGACAAGTAGCTTTGTAAATTACTCTTTGCAAATTGCATTAGTTGTAAATGAGAGTTTCATAGCCATGCATTTGATTGCACAGCAAATTTGATTAGAATAGGGTTAAAATTAATTTCTAGAACACAGTTCCTCCATGAAGCTGGTTTTAAGGTTTCCTTTACTCACTACCTAGAATAAACAACAGAAATAAAATTTTAGATGGGTAACTTTGAAGATTTTATCTATACAAATTGCCTTTATTAGATGTAAAGTATCAAAGGTTTTGGTCTGAATAATAAAAGGCAATTTAAGTTGTTCATAAACAATTAGTTCTCAACAAGCGGTGACAGCCAAGAGGGAAAAGTTTTAATAACTACTGACAGATTAAGGTTTAACTCTTGTGGGTTTTTTGGATAAATGTCTTAATTCACAAGAGATGAATATATAAAAAGATTTTGCTTTGAAGACAGTAAGCTGAGATAATCTGTTTTGAAGTCTCTATCTTCAGCTGTACATCAAGTGTGTAAGTGTTTTTCTTTGAGGACTGCCGGGCCTGCATGGCCACGTCTCAAGGAGCAGCAGCTCCCAGTTTGGTAAGCGCCTCACTTCAGGGGTTCTTTCAGGAGATGAAGGGATGCTACAGGCAGCCCAGCGAGTCAGGAGGGCTCTTAAGGTAGGAGCTGTCAGCAGAGCTGCCTGAGTGGGCGTCTGAGTCAGACGAGGCTGCACATTTCCCTCAGTTCGGGGTAACCGGCAGCGGTGTCCAGCCGCATGTCCAGGAACATCCGCCCGGAGGAGCAGCAGGAGCACAAATTGCCAGCGCCTTCACACAAAGCAGTTTGTGTTTCCACTGTTTCTTCACACAGACCTGCTTCTCCCTGCTGTGCCAAGACTTCCCTTTTTTCTCCCCACCTGCCCTCGGAGTTGAAATTCATCTTCTCTCTTGATTATTGCCATCTGTTTTGCTGCGATCTCCATCAGGGTGTGCAAAATAATTACCCGGCTCATTTTCTGCTGGGCTGAAAATACAAGTGGTTTCTCCCAGCATGTTGAGGATTCCTCTGTCCTGTGGAGTTTGACTGCTTTTATTTGAAGGCCCTGGCAAGAAATTAATGAAACCTCTTTTATTCAAGTTTTCAGCTGGAGTGATTATTTTAAAAATTCTGATCATGCTGAATAAGACTCAGTCTTCTCTCTGAAGATTTTTTCCTCTTTTATTTTTCTCTGTATTCAGAAGCGTCTTGGTCAGCTTTTCCATCTGTCTCTGTGGTTTTCTGCCGCTGGTAATGGCTGAAATTTGGAGCTTGAGTGAACACCTCAGAGGGAAGAAGACTGAGCCTCTTTCTAGAGAATATTATTGCAATTTTAGTTTGGAGTGTTTTGACCAACAGTTGCAAAACTGCCAGCTATAGCACATGTTCATTTTCTTTCAGCTCAGGGTCACTGTGAACATCTGTCATGATGTTCTCCTCCTTAAGGGGGAAAAGAAAAGATTGTGGGATAAGAAGGACATGTTTTGCATAAGTGCTTCTGTAGAGGTGAAGGGGTATTACAGCATTGCAACATGATTCATTTTATTAGTAAAAGCCTCCAGCAGGATGGACTGCTATGAACAGCAAAATATCTGAAGTAAAAGGAAAAAATGGGTTCCAGAATGAAATGGTTCACCATTGCAGAGAGAGCATTTCTTATAAACTGTCCCCACTTGATATAAAATTGTCAGAATATGTACAGTTGGTGTGTACATATGTAGCACGTAGGAGAACAGAACAAGGATTCTATAGAAATACTACAGCACCTAAATATTAAACCACTCATCACAGTTACGAGAATACAAGAAATACACAGTCTGAAATTACACTTTATTTGCGATCAGCAAAGAAGGACCCAGTATGGCCTATTTAACTTGGTGCAGAATAAATTTTAATTTTGGATTAATCTCTCTGGGAATAGGTTTTTTAATTCTCTCTAGCATCTGTGATTTGCATTAATATATGCAAAGCATTGTAACAGCATACTCTATCCAAAAGCAGTTCTCCTCAAAATTAAATGCTCCATTTTGAGAAAGCGAATTGTCTTTTGTTTTAATAAAAAGCTCTAAACCTTTTTTTTTTAAACTACAATATTCCAGTTTTCAAGCAAAATACACAAAGCACTTAGAAATACCAATTCAAAAGGTTTCATTTTGCCTGTTATTAAACTGGATGATTCTTTCACAATGTATGCACATATACCGGTTACACTGGAGTGTTGCTGAGAGTATCTCTGTGTGTATGCATATGTATACATACATATTCTCTGCTTATTCTGTGTAAGTGGCAGAGCATGTTATTCTTTCCTTTAGTAAACCTGGTTTTCAATCCTGAGTTTGCTACTCAGACTATTGAGGACAATTTCCTGCTGGTTGCACTGAGACTTTTGCTCAGTTGCATCTAAATAGGAAGTTCATGGTGTCTTCAAACTTTGCTGCAGACTTATTTCTGAGTGACTGTGACTTGTTTCTTGTGAGCTTCAGAGACCAGATACCCTCACGTACTCAGCACTGGTGAGGCCACACCTCAAATCCCGTGTCCAGTTCTGGGTCCCTCACTAGGAGAAGGACACTGAGGTGCTGGAGCGTGTCCAGAGAAGGACAGTGAAGCTGGGGAAGGGTCTGGAGCTCAAGCTGGATGAGGAGAGGCTGAGGGCGCTGGAGGTGTTTCGCCTGGAGAAAAGGAGGCTCAGGAGAGACCTCATTGCTCTCTACAACTGCCCGAAAGGACACTGTAGCCAGGTGGGAATTGGTCTCTTCTCCCAATTAACAAAGGATAGGACAAGGTGAAATGGCCTCAAGTTGCACCAGAGGAGGTTTAGATTGGATAACAGGAAAAATTTGTTCACTGGAACGGTGTTCAGGCATTGGAACAGGCTGCCCGGGAAAGTGGTGGGATCATCATCCCTGAAATAGTTCCAAAAAACCCATGTGAATGTGGCACCTGGGGACATGGTTTGATGGTAACATGGTAGCTCTACATTAACAGCTGGACTCAATGATCTTGGAGGTCTTTTCCAAACTTAATGGTTCTATGATTCCATAACTGTTTCAGATTTCCTGATACCCAGAAATTTTTTTGTCCTCTTTGTATGGAAACACTCCCAGTTCATGTTTTTTCAGATTTCAGCATATGGTCAGCTTGTACCTTGCTGTGGGTTCCTGGATCATGAAGAAGAATCACGAAAAAATTTCAGCAACCTTGTGGAGACTGTGCCCTGCTTTTCTTTTGTCTCTTTAAGTATTTTTTTCAGATTTGAATCTGTCTTAACTGCATAGGTATCCGTTAAAGGTCAGAAGAAGGTAAGAGCATTTGGAAAGGTAAAATGCTCTATTTAAGGCTGTATCACTGTTCTTTATATCTTTTTGATTGCTTAGTTTGTTTTCTGTGACTGAAGAATTCATAGTCATCTTAACATTTCCCACACTTAGCTTCATGAAAGAGCCCCACGGCCTGTAATTAATGAGAAATGCTATAAATGTCACCCCTTTGCTCACGAAACAGTTCTATTTTTACTTGATTCTTGACATTCAGATTTCTTAGCGTGCTGACGTGTGTTTTACAACATTTCTCGTTTTACAGCTAACACAGCATCTCAACTGTGCAAGCTAAATGGCAAATACCTTTTCATAGATCGGACAAACAGCTTAGAAAAAGATTCTCCATGGTCTATCACATTTTCTTTGTTATCAGATTACTGGGACTTTTTTAGTCACTTAGAGCACAAATTTAAATGCATCACTCTTCTGGTGTCGCAGTTGCTGACAATCTGTGACAGCAATCAGACCAAGTCTCCCCAGTTTCGGACATGGGCACAGCAGTGCCCTCCTCTTGCAGGTGAGAGGTGCACAAGGCCCTGTAGCCTGTGGACGTAGAGAAACACACCAGAACTTAAACCCCCAGCTTCCAAAACTTTTGGTTTTCTTGGTTCCAGTTGCCAGTGCAGATACTTTCATAAGAGAATTTGAGAAATGCAAGTACAGAAATGTAACAGTTTTTGTGTCTTTCAGCATCAAATTGTAATTCTTGAAAAAAAAGAAAAGATATAGGTATTATGGTCGTGGTCTGATGTGTGATGACTAATGAAGGATAAATGCTTAATCAGGGTAATTAAAGAGTGGAAGAATCTGGATTGGATTTTAGAAATCATTTACATTCAAAATCCCTCATTCCTGTGATTTTTTCCTTCTGTTTACTTACTCTGTTTCTCTTGTAAACGTTTTAAACTCCTGTTGTGCCCCTTTGCCCACAGACTATATAAAATATAAAAAACACATAGCAGTTTTCTGCAACAGTTAATGTAGATCTTCCCTTCCTCTTGTATGTATGGTTCCTATTTGCTGTGTAGGCTCATCAGCTTTCTAAAGCACTGTTTCTTGGTTTCACATTTTAATTTTGGTGTCCTCTCATTTTACACGATCAGATAAAAGGTGATGTTTCTTCCTTTACAGATAAGTGGAAGTGAAAGGTTACATTCCTATTTGAAATTGTGGCTGAGAAAGCCACGTTAGCAACTCACCTGGAATAAGGATGATATCTATAATTGGGGTATTATTGCCATCTCATATTTAGGAAAAGGAAGTGTGAGGGAGGTTCCAGTACCAATGCCTTCCTAGGGGCTGATCTATGGTGGATCTATGGGTGTGCAAACAATAATATCAGAGTCCTCAAAGGTGAGGAGATGGGTGCAAGGTACACAGAAAAGGGACTGGTAGCAGCCCAGAGAAAACAAGGCTGTTTCCTGATCAGTATATTTAGAGAGAGTTTTCTTTTCTAAAAATTTTGAAAGGGATCACACAATCATCTAAGCTTCTTAAACATGCTACTTTAGTCTTAAGTAGCTTCCCTATGATGAGATAATGGTGTGCTAGCTCTGAAATGTAGAATATGAATATACTCTTGATACAGCTATTTTTATAAAGTAGCACATAATTTTTTCCCATTCTAAAAGCATGTGTTAAACTCTTCAAAACTGAACATCTTTTAAGATGACATTTTAAACTATTCAATCAGCTGGAAAGTTGTTTTCAACAGAACTTATGGTTTAAAACACAGGAACAATGCAATATATTCATAAATAACTTGCTGCCATTGCTTAATCTGGTGGTGATTTACATGCAGAAGGTTTCTCTCTGTTCATGGTGTGCGTTTCTAATTCTTTTTCTATGAGAGGAGGAAAAAGAAGCTAAATTTTGACTCAGAGAGTACATAAAATGATCACACAAATCAATACTGTGCTTCCAATTAGTGTTTCTAATTTTGCATCACTTTTCTCATCATTTGCTCTTAATGAAAAAGCAAAGATTTCAACAAGAGTTTTCTTATTTACTTTGGTCCTTCAAACCAGTCCGAATTGCATGCATGGACAGTAAATCTGGTAGAATGATAGTGTCTGCTACTCCTCGGGGTGGGAGGGTTGCTGAGAAGTGGACTTTTTTCCCCCTAAAATCTTCCCCTTTTGGCAATGGGGGTCTTCTAATATTTTCCATCCTTCTCTCTGTTTTCTCTCTTTGGCCAGTGGAATAGAAAATGACCCGAAAAGGCAAGGCAAACATGGTGCCAGCTTCTGGGAGGGACCAAGGCAGGGACAAGAGTGTGTGAGTGTGTGCGAGGGTGTTGAGTACTGATGGATTTGGGAAGGGCTGTGCAGGGATGCAGGATGCACATCCAAAGGAAACCGGTGTCTCCGAGTTCTGCCTCTAGAACCAGGTTTCTCCTGTGTCTGGCTCGCTCCTGCCAGTTCCATGAAAAGCCTGGTGCTGGTTGTTGCAGCTTCTAAGGAAACAAAAAATCCTGACGCACTCATTAACACCCCGTTTTCTGATAGCTGCAATCCTGATGTTCAATTTAAGAGAAACTGTCTAGATAACAAAATATTCTCCTCAGGACTCAGCGAGGAATATTTGCTTCATTTAGGACACCCACTAGAGGGAGTACTGACAATATTTTAACGTTGAAAAAATTTAAATTGTATGAGTAGCGTTTGTGTAAATCTGGGGCACTAAGTAAGGTTTGGGTTCCTGCCTCTCTTGAAAGCCCTATTATGTACTAAATCGGGAATCAGAGGGTTTCTCAGTGCTCTGGAAACACTCTGGACAAAATGGTTTTGAAGCAGGGCTGATGTTTCCTTTCTAACTCACATAACCGCATTGTTGAAAGACTGCACAGAAGAGCATTTTCAATGATAAAATGAGCTTTAATTGCCATCAGGAATGACTTAGGGATGGAATGTAAGGGCTTTTTTCTTCATGGGTAAGATTTGTATGTCAGAGTGTTGCCCTTCTGATCTCCAGAGGCAATTTTTTAAAGCTGAATTTAGAATTTAAAATTATGTTGGCAGTTAGATGTTTGGGGTTTTTTCTCTCCGGGGTTGAAATAATTTCTAGTGGGAAGAGAGAAAATAAATGAAATCTTTCTTTTCTTTTGAATTGATGTTTTTTTTCTTAATCAAACAGCTTGATATTATTATGCTGTGGATGAAAAAGTAAGGCAGCTTCTGAAGAGTGCCTGGACTGCTGAGGAGACTTAGGCACTGCAATGCCCGAGTATTTATGTTTGCTATGTGTGCATCCAGCCCCCAGTGGTGAAGCTGACAATCCAACGTGGGATACCTACAATCCGCATACAGATAGGGGAAGAAGTGATGCATTCAAAGAGGAGCTGTAAAAATCTGGACAGTGAGTAGGAACTAGTTAGCACAGGTTGTCATCTGTGCGGTGCTGGTGGGAATGCACATGAGGAGCTGTCACAATCATTCTTTTTTTCACTTGGTCAAAAACCTTTTACATCTTTGGGAAGAGCTACTTATGTGAATCAACTTTTGTTTCACTCCCACACTTCTTTCCCATCCCTCCGTCCTTGGGTAGTTGTGTAAATGTGAGTTATATACCCACAGCTATAATGCCTATTTGAGTGTTTTCTGTTCTTTCTTTTTCTCTTCTTTCATAATCCCAACCTTATGAAATATGATTTTATTAGTATAATGCTGAGCCTGATAGCAATAGATTATTTCACAAGACAGACTTCCATATTTTTGGACACCCTTCTACAGCTAATGGAACTGTGTCAGCAGTGATTTACTACTATGGAACTATCCCTTTAAACTGTTTGATCTCCCTTCTCCTCTTCCCAGTTTCTCTTCCTCTCTTGGGATTTCTGTCTCTGGTGGTGTGCAGGCAGGGAGAAGGGGGTGTGGTGCTACTTGTGCCATGCTCAACCTGGCAGAAAAGGTGGGCATTCTGTCACAGCTGGAGAGGGGGCACCTTACCACACACTGGGCTCAGAACAAGCCCAAACCCCTGAAATTTGAAGACAGCAGTCAGGAAATTAGAAGTAAACATGACACAGATTTTCACAGGCAGGGAAAGATGGAAAATAATAAAGTGTTTGTCCTGAAATTTTTTATATTGAAATTCATAAAATATTTTATTCTGAGACATGGAACAACTTTTACATAGCTGCTGCTCTATTTTTGACCCTGTATCAAAAGTTACTAGGATGGAAGTCTGTAGATAACAGCAATAAGTATTTTTTCATGCCAAGGAGCTTCACCTTCTTGATTAGAGATGAGAATAGCATCTTCTTGCTTTTGACTCCTGTTTCTTTGCAGAGTTTTAGTCTTCCAAGTTTCTGTCTATCAGCTTTGAACATGGACCAGTCAACAGATGTGCATAGCACAGCAGAACCAAGTAAAACCTGAGGCTGGCAGGGACCTCTGCAGACTGTACAGTCTTAACTTTTGTTGGAAGCGGGGCCTTAAATTGAGTTGTCTGTGTTCCTGTCAAATCTCGCCATTTCCAGTGAAGGAGATCCTATAGGACAACCTATTCTGATGTTGTGGTTTTTTCTCATGGTGCACATTTTTCCTTATCGTATGGCATTTTTTATAAAGTAATTTGCATCCGTTGCTTATTTTCTGTCCCTATGCATCCCTGTGGAAGGAGTTTCTGTCTTTCTTCTGTAATTACATTTCAGGTATTGGAAAAATGTGATTAGATTCTCTCAAGACTTCTCTAGGTTGAACATAACCAGTTCCTTCAATTTTATTTCATCTGCCAAGTTCTACTGCCCTCTTGTCATGTTGGTTGCCCTTCCCTCTTCAATTTTTCAGTGTCTCCCTTGATCTGAGGAGACCAAACCTAGACGCAGGGTTACAGGTGTGCCCCAACAAGAGCCAGATGGATTGGAATAATCCCAGCCCTTGATTAGCTCTGTCCTCTCGTTGATGCATCCTGTGGCAAGGTTTGCTTTCACTGCTGCCAGGGCACCCTGCTGGAACACATCCAGGCTGCCACCCATCAGGAGCACCCAAGCTGTGCCAGACATCCCTTCAGCTGCTGGGTGGGATTGCTGCATGCTGGGTGCAGCAATCAGCTTTTGTCTCTGTTAAACTTCATGCAGGCTTGTTGGCTGCTCTTGTCCGGACTGCCAAGGTGTCTCTGTGAGGTGGATCTTTCCTCCAGCAGATCTGCCTCCTCTCCCAGTGGGGTGTCATTTGTGCACTTTGTGCATCACAGTCGGATACACGGACTCTGTTCCCTGGCAGGCGGGTCTCAGGGATGCTCACAGGTAAAGGTTCAGTTGTCTGAGTGGACAGGCAACACCCAGCTGGGTCAGAGCTGTATCACGTGGTACTCAAGTGTGAGTTTAATGCTCAACTTCCCTGAGAACTGGGAGAAGGAAGGGAGCATCTTGATAAAATCATAAATAGCCAAATAGGTTTTTATTTTCAAATATGACATAGAGTGACTCAATTTTACAAAACCAAAATACTGTTTGATAGTGCTGTCTTGGAGAATAAACTACATTAGTGTAGCTTTCAAAAAAACCTAAGAATGTCTGCCTTTTTCAGCTGCCTTTGTAAATGTACATAACATCAATCTGCTGTCAAAGATTTCTAATCATAAGAGGAGAGAACGTGATAAATGGGGAAAACAGCACTTGGGCAAAGTTATAATTTGAAGACATGAAAAAAGTCACAGATATGAATAGATTGTGTGCCCAGAATAGACCAAATAAGTGAAAACTGAATTTAAGAAACAGGATCCCGTAGCTAAACATATGTCTTTGCAACTAAATCTAAATCTTTGCACATAAAGTGAAGCATTCCAGAGTTAGTAACATAATAGGAATAATAGCAATAGGGGTGCTCCTTTTCACATTTTTCTAGAAGGGAACAAGAGAAAATGAGTCTATATATTTAAGCCTGCTTGTGTCACTAATTGTTTCCTTCTTGTAAATTCAATCTGATTGGAAAGAACTGTAATCTGAGTGTCAGGTCTGCATTTTGTCAGAATTTCTGTATCTGTTTCTGGAATCCTTGGAGTGTACCTGGTGTGTCCTCTTTACAGGCTGAGTGTCCAGCTGAATGAAAGGTACATGTAACCAAAACCACAGGCTGCAGCTCATGCATGGCATCTTGAGGTATTTACAGTTTAAATTGCAGATAGATAGCCTGGCTAATCTCTTCTCTTTCTTCTTCTTTTCTTTTTTTT